>NKZH01002127.1:0-244868 GCA_002370695.1 Metschnikowia matae var. maris
CCGGCGGCTCATCCGTCGTCCTGCATATCATCGCTAGTCACCGCATGCGTGTGACTGCTTCTCTAGTTCTTATCCACGCGTTAACAGGATTTTTATGCGCGGCCTCTGGTTTCCAGCATGGGATTTTGAAAGAAAAAGTCAGCTCAGTGCGCGAGTTTATACACTCCCCCTGATGCGCTAATCTGTGCCTCACTAATCTGTGAGTTCCACTACCTAATTGAGCGAGCGCACTGTGGGGGTAACACATCGCACACAATAATGTGGGCCTAGAGGGTGAAGCATTTCCCCGAAATGAAAAAGGTGCTGTCACCCGGTTTACAAAATTGGTCGTTGTAATATGACATACCAAATTGTTCCTTACTGTGGCACTCACTTTCAATAATTCCGTAAAGCTCGTAATGGTAACACATCACATCAGATTGGCCGAGATAACCACTTAACACGATTCGTACCATAATTGGTCGTTTCTGAGAAATGGCTGCATATTTCAAAGATATCATGAAATTATGTTATCCTCGTAGGCCCTGGAATGTTCCACATGATTCATCTATGGGGTGTCTGAGGCATTATACCAGTGTATATTGCAGAAATTTAGTATTCCTTTACACGTAGGTGGTTTTTTTTTTCTTTTTTTTTATTGCAAGCCCAAACCGGCTAAGCGACAAGGGTCAAATTATTTTTTAGCTCAATTCAACGCATGTTCTTTACTTTAAGCCCCACTCACTGCATAAATTTCTGCAGACGTAACTCACTCTAAATATCATAATTCTTAAGTTAAGTGATACTGCCACTTTCAGTACTATTGATTTGTTAGTTGTAGCATTAGATTCACGTGTCTCATTATATTTCCATTGAGCAATGAACGTAAGTTTGGTGAAAATAGTTTTGGGATACCGATACGAAGTGTAAGATTCTTCATACATTAGATAGCTTGAAGAATCTAGTAAATAGCTATAGCTGAGGTCTTTGCTAACAAATCAATGGAAATTTTGTTTTGATTATAATTATAAGAATAGTTCAAGTATTCAATTTGGAAGTTCTTCACACAAAAAAAAAGTTTCTTAAATAAAACAACCATAACGAATTATGGGTAAGAAAACTAGCAACTCTAGAGAGTCCGGAAAAATAATAAAATGAATCGAAAACTGTCTTGGGCTTACAACAACAAAGCAGCAAATCCGATGATAAATCCACCAATGGCAGTTCTAGAACCCGCATTCGCCAATGGAGCAACTGTGGGGGCCGCAGCCACGGTCTGACCAGAACCCTGGTTGACGACACTGCTAGACTTGGGGTTCGCGGCAACATTTCCTGCAGCAGCAGTCTCAGCTGGGGCGTTGGGAGATGGCTTGTCTGGCTTAGGAGCAGAATCTCCTCCAGCATTGTTCTGTCCAGGGTGCTTAGGTGCAGAGCCTCCTGGTGTTACAGTCTCTGGAACAATGCAAACTCCAGCGACAGTCAAAGTGGTTGGGGCAGTAACAGTAATGGTGGTTGGGTGGCACACTATGTCACACTTGGTAATAGTCAAGGTAGTCTCATGTGGGCAGTAGGTGGTGTAGTCGGTGTACGTCTTCCAGATAGTGTCGCCGGGAGCGTGCTCGCACTTAGGGCAGTAGGTAGAAATCGTAGTGGTTTCTCTAGTAGCAGTAGTAACATTCCATCCGTTCACACTCGAAGAGTTTGACACTACGGGGTCCACGGCCAAGGTATCAGCAGCAACGGGCGTGGTGGAGTTAGAAACACCGGAAAAACCAGAGCTGACAGCAGCAATTGTGTTGATAACAGAAACAGGATCAGAGGAGGGGGAGGCCGAAGCATCTGCGATGGATGAATTAACAAATACAGAAACAGAAGCAATGGTTGAAACAGCAGATTCAAAAGCGTCAGTACTGCTTGAAACAGCAGATTCAAGAGTTTCAGTACTGCTTGATACACCAGACTCCACAACTTCAGAAATACTCGATGCAGCAGATCCAGAAGAGACAGGAGCCTCCGAGCTGGAAGAAGCCTCTGGATCATCTGAGACTGAAGACAGGGGGGCAGCGGACAGGGAAGATGGGGCTTCGGACACTTCGGAGGTTGCTGAGGACAGCTCTGGCTCCACGGAAGACGAAGCACTTGAAGAAGAGCTAGGGGCCTCACTTGAAGTCAGGGAGGAGCTAGACAGTGCCACTATTGACAGCAGGCCTTCTTCATCTTCTTCCGCGGGTTGACGAGTCTCAGAGTCATAAGGCAAAACGTAAAGCTCGGCATCAACACAACTTCTATGACTAATCAGTGGAACTGAAGGATTGAGGAAAATTCCACGACTAGCACTTTGGTAAAGAAGACATGCCTGAAAAGGACTGAATGTCACCTGACCATCAACAAGATCTAATTCTTGAGCAGGGATATCATTGCCATAGGAAAGTAAGGTCTCGTAAAATCCGGCGGGACCATTGTCACTGTATGCGATGTCGTTTTCTATATTAAACTCTAAAGGCTCTCCATAGTTATTATTATCTTGAAAAATCAATGTATCTAAAAAGCCAGCATTATTACCTTCATCATCTCCTTCAAGTGATAATTCAAATGGGACAAGCGGATAATAAGCACCTTCAAACCTCGCGAAGAAGACCGTTGGATTAGCTGCAAACGCAATCGCAGCGAAAGTGGAAGCGAGGAATAAGTGGGTGACTTTCATTAAAATTCTGATGCTGCTTAAAACAGAAAATACGGCTAGCTTTATAGTCCGGCCAAGGAATGCAACATTGCCTTCCCTTCGAAGCAATCGTGTTTGTTGTGTCTTCGGAATAATCGCTAGAAGAATCTGTGGAACGTCGATACATATGTGTCCTGCAGACGTGCGGCCAAGATCTTTTCGAGGAATTCCAGTCCTTTCTCAACTACTACTACCTCCTCGACTATTGAGTGACTTCGCGACCTCTCAAAACCTGGGGTAGAGTGATGGAATTTTTCTCAATTGGGCAATAAGTCTAACTGAATCCGTTCCCAAACTTTGTGTAATCTATTTTTTTTTGTAATCGACCATCTGTTGAAACAGGTTTCCGCTCAGTTGGTTAACGCGGCTATAATGCACGGATTGGATGCAATGGCCGAGATATGCGGCCAATGGTTCTGAACCTTGAGGTTCGAAATTTCGGTTTAATTTAGCTTGCTGCTCCATTGATGCATGAAACTAGTGTTTGGGCAATGCACTAATACTGATTGTGTCTGGTCTTTTAAGAAGATCTAAAATAATTAACTTGAACTTTTTTTTTTTCAGTTTGTTCCATACCTAGATTCTATGTTAAGCGAACGACTATGCGCAAAGCGTGTTACTAAGCGTGTGGGACAATTTAGCTTTGGGGGATGAATTGCGCGAACGCGCATACTATGTGCGTCACCACACTAGCAGTGAGATGCTCGTATTATACTCACTTATGAATTCGATTCTAGAACAATTTCAACTACAAACTGTGTTTTCGAGGTGTCTACACCCAATTGGAGATGTGAGTTGAAGCTCATAACCAACTTGTGCAATAAGTTGCAGTCTATTCATCAACACTTCGAAAGCTTTTATTTTCAAAAAAGACTCATCTGAGGTGTACCCCATGGTACTCCATAGTGCACCTAGGGTACGGATTTAGTGGGGAAAAAGAAATTCTTGTTTACACCGAGAACTCCCTAAATGTCGAGAGACATATTCGGCCAAGAAACAAAGGTGCCACACATACGCTGATAATGTCCAGAAATACCCAATCCAGTCTTCAATGTCACCAATCCGGACATGTTTGCCAAGACGCAATATCGTAGAATATTCCGCATACAACGGCTGCTGCACTCATGTCTTTTTTTAGCTGAGGGGTTCCTACTCCCATCGGCTTTGCTACTTTACAATCCGTTGGGCTGTATCTGTATATTCGAGGGGCCATGTGCATAAATTGGAACTATTCCCCACCCAAGCTCTATCACAACTCGTCAGTGAAACAAGTGAAGTGAATTCCTTTGTTTTTAATGGATCCCCTTACTTCCAGTAGAGCACAGCGGGTGGGTGTGTAGCTAGAATCTTGGAAGAGTGACAAGCTATGAAAGTATCTTTGAAGACCTTGTCCTCGGAATCCAGATAGGATGCCCCATAAATATTTGAGCCCAGAAAAAGCCCAAAATATTTCAGTAAGCTTGAATTTATTTCTAGTGTGCATAATTGATTGACCTTAGTCACTCTTTCGAAACTAGGTATAGGCCCCGCAATTGCCGACTTTGACTCTGTGAGTAAGAAAAAATGTCTGCTGCTATAAACGTGAAGCGTGACTATTTTCAGCCATTGGCATAAGCCATGTCCTTTTTTTTTTCTAATGCTATAATGAGGGTATCTGAATTCAATGAATTATTAGCTGAATCAACTTTCCCATGTTCACGTCTGGTACTAGGAAGTCAAGTATTTTCGAATCTTGAGAAAAGAAGAATAATATTTGGAAGGTCTAACAATGAAAGAGAACACAAAAGTGAAAGTTAAAATAGTGATACTAGATTCAAAAAATGAATTGAGCTTTATCTGACTCGGTAGCAGCCACGTGTTCAGGATTATATACCCTTTCGCAGAAAAAGTTATCTCACTTTGTCTTCTGAAGATGGTCAAAAATCTCCGGAAGCTCTGAAGATTTATGCAAGAACCCAAATTTTGTTGCCCGTTTATTTACACGAAGAATGTGGAAGTGTAGAATCCCTTTTTCCCCAAAAGATTGCAAAATATGGCTGGGTTTGGAATATTTAAGCCACAAATATTTCCGATTCGTTTGCAGCTGCCCATTTAACAAGAAGGACCCGTGTGCGAGTATCCCCTCTGCAAGCAATACAGCTTCAGCTCAAGGTAAAGCTTGGCTCTTATAATTACACTTATGCCCAAAGACCCAAAATCTCCCAATCTAATGCAGGACTGTGTATAGTTGACTTTCCAACATTAATACTGTTCCCATTGTACAGTCTCAATTCTATATACTCAACTTTCAGGCCATAATTTTTTTGAACTGTTCTATTAAAATTGTATGTATGGTGGCTGACTCAAGAGCCACGTCAATACAATGGGCTTTAAAACATCACTCATAGATGTAAAACCGCCCACACTTATTCATTGAGATGCTCAAAATTTTGAAGGTGGTTTATTCTTTGTGTGTGCCTTTCAAATGACCATGCAGAACCTCAAGGAACGTACAGATAGTCATACAGCCAACAATCGCCAACATTTCAGAAGCTTAGACTTCAAGCATTCTTATAGCCTTGATACATTGTGGTCAATAGGTCATCCACAGAAAAGCCCGTTTTAATGCCAGAACCAAAATACATCATCAATGGTACAACGTGAAATGGATACCTTTAAGGGGAAACATTCTGGGATTTCAAGACCTGAGGTCTTTATCTGTCTTGAACAAATATTTTTGTAAATAGGGCTTCAAAAAGGAGTGATGGAAAGCCCTCTATTCAATCAGAAACCACAACAGCACAACAATACCTGGTCTATCTGCAGAAGACTGTATACGGCAGTGCAGTGTAATTTCTTTGGGTAATATCCGGTATTTAATCCGTGACTTCGATAAAACTAGATTTTACCAAAACTTAAAGCACATACTACTTCTCAGTATAACCACACTTGAATCCTTTTGCTCAAACAAAAGTTTTCACAAAAACTATGTATTTTCAACTACTAAATATCCTATCACAAAGTTTTCGACCTATTGTACTTGTATTTTAATTTACTCTTCAAGCTCACATAAATAAGCGGATAACAATAGATTTTATTTTGACCTTTACAAGTTATTTTTTAGGTCTAGCCCACTTTTTATTCTTAACGTTTCCAGTAAATTCCATGCAATTTACTTGTCTATATTATTCTCGCGTGCAAGCCAGAGTATAAATACGCGGCCATTTTCTTTAAAACCTAAATTTTCTTCAAAACCAAATCTTCTTCACAAAACTTTCTCTTGATCTAAACACACATTAATCCTGGAACCTTCAAATCATTTATTGTTCTTATTGCAGCTGCGAAACAAATCTCCTTAGGCGAGACTACTGGTCCTGGAAACACAACAGAATCAAAGATGAAAAATGCATTCATTGCAGTCAAAAACTTTTCAGCCACCTTGTTGTGAGGCTTAAGCACTATTTTGGGTAATTCAATTCCTTCAAAAGTTGCCAAGGTTGCTTTGGTCTTGGTAGATGTCATTTAATACTCTGAGAGTTATAAAGCGGTGTAACGCGAGTTAATACTTCCATCGAAATACATATATCCAACAAAATAAAATTAAATTACACTTACTTAGATTTACGAGTGGGGAAAGATAAAGTTCTTTTCCGCGCTTGTCACTATCACTATTGAAAAAGTGAAGATTGTTTGGCTATTTAGGGCGTTTGTTGCACTAACTTTCAGTGCAGTGCAAGATCTTTAGGGTCACAGCTCTTGGGTGCTGATGTATTAATATTATTGCTGGACTGCTGACCAGGGCAGCTGGTAGTTCGATCTTATGTGTGATTCTTGGTTACTCAAACATGTAATGAGTGTGAGTATTGTGCTACCCTTCTACCCGACTGTAAGAATATCAGTCTGCTGTAAGCCAAAAGCCTTACGGATTTGGACAATGTTAGCAGAACTCCCAAATGAATTTCTTGCCCTAGTCACGAGCCTTGTACAGTGGTGTGACTTTACAAAGTCGTGTGAATTATTAGTGGTAAAGCTACAATGAAAATATTTAGCAAGCCTATTTTTCATTGATTATAAAGATCGGCTTGGGAAATACCTTTTTTGCATAGGTTTCCCATCCAGTTCATTGACTTGCTCTCAATTCCAAAAAAAAAAAAAAAAAAAAAAAAAAGAAGTTTTTCGACCTGATTAATGGCTGTTATGGATCCAACTGTGATATTAGACTTTCTCATTTGAATTTTTGCGGATCATGTCTGCCACAAGTTGGTCATAATTTACCCTTTCCTCTTCATTAAAGTCCCTCTTCCAGCCAAAAGCACCGAAGCCACTGGGAAATCCGGCAAAAACAGGGTGTTTTCCCAGTTCCGACCCAGAAGCCGTTGCACTATTATTGTACCCTTGGAAAGATGACTTCGGAAAATTTCCTTTAATTGCTGCTTTAGCGAACTTATAAAAAGACAAGTCAGCTCCTGGGTAGTCCAAATTGGTATGACGATCGGTCCGCTGGCACCCCAACACAGGGGCTTTTCCACTAAAGCGGTCGTCAAACCACTTGAGTGCTGCTCCTGAACCCTCGATGGCCTCCATGAAATGGGTAGTGGTATTTGACACAGCAAGCTCCATCGACTCAATACCCCACTCACAATAGTTGTTGAAACCTCTCTCTGCTCCCACGATAGGGATGATCTCATCAACCTTACCATGGTACACAAAGAGTGGAATCTCAGGTACTCCATCTCCTTTTTCATAGGCCAACGTAGTATCCCGAATAAGTGGCTTAATAAGATCATTGTGGAAAAAGTCCCAGCCGTCTGAAAACCACGGGAAAAGCCCGCCAAAGAAGTGGATAAGTGGGTACCTGAGAAGGGACCCCACCAAGCACTCACGAGTGGCCCCCGAAAAGAAGTGTTTCCTCAAATCAAACCCAATCATGCCATAAACCTGATCCTTGATCCATGAGTACTGGTTGAGAAGTCCGTTGATTCCGTTGGCGATTAACCCGGCGAAGATGGTACCGTCGCATGCCTCCACCGTAGCAGTCAAGTTCGTACACCATCCACCCACTGCAGCGCCGATCAAATTTTTCTCGAGCTCTGGAGCATATCTTGGCTGGAGCTGGGATGCCCATCCTGTGGCAATGGATCCTCCTGAATATCCCCACATGGCGACCTGTGCATCTACCTTGATACCAGTTATTTCCTCCGAAGCCAAAATGGCTCTGATCGAGTCCAATGTGGCCCTTCCTCCCTGTTTTCCAACAGTAAAGAACGCATTAGGGCCATCGTAGTCCGGTGCAACTATGTACCAACCCCTTTTGAGAATAGGGTTCATGAAGTACGCCTCTATCTTAATCGATATAGTTTCCGAGGAGCTCCCGCTGAGCATCGAGTAAGAGGGTGCACAGTTGGGATCAGCCGAGTCTTCTGCAAACTGGTACGAAAGCACTTTTCTGGGATCAGCATTGTAGGGCTCGATAACGGTGGTCACGATGGCAGTAGCATTACCTGTTCCATCAGTGGACCGCACCAAAAACTGCCAAGCATTTTTCGAGTTGATGGAGTTGTACACGGCCCTAATTTGCAGGGGTGTTCTTCTCCAGTCGATCACTTCACCAACCTTATAGGCACTAATGTTAGCCGGGACGCGATAGAAGGGGTCTGCGCTGGGACGTTCTGTTTTGAGAAGAGTAGCAGAGGTGACCTGCGCGAAACAGGCCAAAAGAAAGGAATACCACAATTTCATGGGAGTTTGAGTGTGGAAAGTGATTTTTTTGAAGCATAGATCCGGCAGGAGTCTCTATTTATGCAAAAAAAAATTCATTACCTACTTGTGGACCTCTAAAGTCCGTTATGATGTTCAAAACGTCCATGCATGGTGGCTAAGGCCCCGCTGGCTTCCGTGCAGGTTGCCCGGACACTTACGAAAACCAAAACAAAGCAAGACATACTAAAAATCTATTAAGATGATTGTAACGGACGAAAGGGTTGGTTATTGAATTATTCACTATTTTGTATATAAAAAATATGTATATATATAATGATTCAAGACCTGATTGTGTGGTAGGTGACTTGCAGGATGGCTTCTGTGAAAGACCCTGAAAATTGGCCCTGAAATCCGCGCTGAGAAGCCTTGCTGAGAAGCTGCACCGTTCGCATGGTGCTTCTACTAGCGCATGTACAGATCCCTCTGAAATTTTTGAGACCAAGTGCGTCGGCTTTTAAAATACTTCTCCACTCAGAACGGCTACTCACCTCTTGTAGGAAGAGCGATACCAAGAGAGTTTAGTCTTTTGGATCTAAAAAGGACCCGAGCCTTCTTGGAGGCTCTTTTCCGAACCCAATTGCATTTCACCCTCTCATTCTCATAAAATTACCCCTCGATCAAATTTAGGCCACGTTTCTTGTCTCCCTTTCTTATGCACAGCTATCAGTAAATAATTAGTCCGACACCGGCACCTACGACGCGGCTTGCAAACGTGCGAACATGCAGCAGGAACACGTAAAAGATGGTTTACTTGCATCATCGCATATATATTTACGAAGCCCTAGATTGAAATTTTGATAATGTTTGAGTTTCTAAACTTTAATTGTATATGGAACTTAGACCAGCCTTTTTTGGATCTCCTCCAGCTAGAATCGGTTTTTAGTTCGGCTCTCTCCATGAGTTCATGTTTTTGAGCGCTCACTGAAAGTCTTCCCGGCATGGCCATCTGTTTCGACGACTGCACCCTTATGCATTGCGCTTGAATTTTTTTTATTTGATGTCCTGAAAAATAGATAGTCTTGTATATAGTGCGATGATCTACAGAATACAAGAAAGTCTTACTTCAAGCCTCGACGCTCGAGCTTCACTCTCAAATCTGATGATTTGAGTGATCCCAAAGATGTTGGAACTACCTTTCCGGGACATTAAGAAGAGCTCTCACATACTCACAAACTTTTTTTTGGAATAGACAACAGTCATCGGTTTTACTGGACTCGACTAGGCATTCATGCCATATTGCTAATTTTGAATCTCTTTCTTAGGCAAAAATTGCCCCATGATCTTCTGAAGATTTTCAATTTCGATCGTCTGTCTCTGAATGCCTAGTTCTCTGATGTGTCCATATATTGACACTATTAATTCATGTAAGTTAAGTTCTTGAGTGGATTAGCATAAATGGGTTCCTCATTTTGAGTGTATCTGTATTGATACACAGTTTATTCCAATCCTGTGGGGTCAATCAGATCAAGACTGCAAGTGATAAAACCGTTTAAAAATTTGCTCACCAATAATGAACATGTTCGGGGAAATAGAATTACCATGAGGCGCTAAAATTGCCGATATGTTCAGTTGAAACGAACGGAGTTGTCAGCTTTAATTGTATTGTTCTCTCCTCCCCTGGAATTCTCATTCTATTCTTCGTAAAATTCACCATTGTTTTGAAGTATTATGAGCAGAGCAGAGCCGTATCTTTCGCCAAATTGATGAAGTAAGCTCGAATTTCAATCATAATTAGCCAAAGAACACGGTGGAAGATCACATGGAAATGTCAAATATTTTGGATACCTAGAGTAAGTTTATAATAGATTTTTGCTTCGGATTCATAGTCTTTAAGGTGAGCCTTGAGCTATCATTTCACATCCCACAGAGAACATAAGCTTACTTTCTTATATCAACTATTAATTCGTTGTCTCTTTAGTAGGTATTGTAGAACTATTGAAACTCAAAACTACCCAATGTAATCTTATTTCGGGTATGGGTAATTTAATCCTGGCTGTTTTAATTGCATCATTTTGAATGATTTCACGGATATCGTTGGCCTGATTCTTGGGAACATATTACGGAATAGTGTAAGTTTAATTATCCTCCAAAAGAATACTATTCGGTCTTGCTTACAGGTTTCTAGAACTTCAAGGCTCATGATCGGCTTAGAGTTCAAGGCCTGATACATGATTAGGTGCTTAGGAATAAAGATATACCGAGTCTGATCGAACAATATTGAGTAAATGGGTTTATATGAGTGGTGAGCTACTCAAAATAGTTTTTTTTTTGCCTTTCCAATGGTTGCGTAATAGTATATCATAAGTAATACTCCGAGTCTCGGATAATCTCCTGCATCGTCTAAGGACTAAAATTTCTTTTACATTCTCGGTTACTGAAGTGTGTATTTCGCGATTTCCTAGCAGGAGGAACGCCCTTTAGATGCGAACCTAATAGCCGATTGTAAAATCGATTTCTTAATTTATTATGAGTTTAGATTTAAATAAAAAAAATATTGAAATCGTATCTTCTTGTGCCCCCAAAAGGACAGGGCTCGTTACAGTTGGGCTCTTTGCATCGCCTTCATATTATTGTAGAAAGATATCTCCATGCAGGCATCAGTACCTCCGGCAAACCACACTAAAAAGTATCGCTTGGCATTTTTTTTCTTAAAACTTTATTCATTAATGAATGCATAATAGATGTAGCTTCTTCGTTCTCTTTGGAGTGAGCTCTCTATCTGCATTAGGCAAGTTCACATCCGTCGATCGGTCGATCGTGTCCGCACATTGTCGCAGCAGTCAGGAATGGAGTCAAGGCAAAAACCAAAAGTACTTCACCACCCTTATATGCCGTACCAACCCCAATTGAACAAAGGTCCAGCATTATTTGGCGAAAAAAAAAATAAAAACCAATAGAATTTTCTTCCGTTCATGGTACACTATATTTTAGTGTAACGTGACATTTAAAGCACAATTTCTAATAAGAAAATACCACAATTGACACTACAACTTCGTTCAGAAGCACTAACATTCCAACAACAGTATCCTCCTATACCGGGGAAGGTCGATTTATTCATATGTAAAATTATTGCGAGTTCTCCTCCAAGTCTTCTAATGAAGTCCGATCAAGTGGTTCATCAAGATCTAGTAGTATCAACTAACTCTAGCAGCTTCAATTGGCTAATCAGAAGCAGACACTGCTAAGAGTGGTCCCAGAGAAGCCATGTGGTGTACCCACAGAGGAGACAGCCACACACGAGGGTACCACACAAAAGGTAGTACAGTGAGTTTGCAGAGGTTAGGCTCATATGCACAGGATAGTACTACCGTCAAATGTAGAAAGTGTTTTTGGTAAAACGTGCTCACGAGAGTGTGGTGGCAGTAACAAAAAAGGGGAGCTTGTTGAAAATTTTTCCTAGTTGGGTATAACTCCGTAGTCGGAATATGCACAAGGATTCAAACCCTTTCGGCGACGAAAACAATCCAGTGTGGTTTGACTCCTGCCATTGATATCAACAATTAATGGAGCCCTTTTGGGTGAGATCAAAAAAGGAAAAAAAAAAAGAAACTGCCACTTTTGCATATTGATTATTGTTTCCCTCGAAACTGCGACCAAGATATCACAAAGGGATTGGTTATAGTCCTTTTGCGAACAGATATCCATTCAATCGGGATAATTGAAGACTTTTCATTGTTTTCATGCTGCAGTTACTAGTTCAGTTTGTGCAGGCTTAGATCTGTGCTTACGGGCTGATCTCGGGAACAATTAGCCAATCTTGCACAATAAGTGACAATAGTTGAATGGATGGTAATCCAAGTCAATTGAAAATCTTTCAAAAGGATTAACCCTCAACTCTAAATACGTTTATTTCGTTGGCCTATTTCGAACGACTTGCCCTAATCGCTCTTCGCTACCTTAAAGTAAAGGACAACACATATTTCTCGGCAGAAAAGCCCTCATTTTGAGACGACTGTGCCTGAAGTGACGGGAAACTTCTATTCTTGCTGCACCTTTTCGGACGGCCCACTGTTTACCGCTATGCATGAGATAGCCTGAGTGCAGCACTCTTGCGCCAAGGCATCTATCAAATTAAACGATCAAAGAGATCACCCCCATGAGCGCCTTGTCAAAGAAAAAGCTGCGCGTTGCATTGTTCGGTAGTCAAATAACTTCCATGGGACCTGAGATCGCGTGAGCTCAGCCGCATTGTTCTAATGCGAAAGACCCCCTCATCGAAAAACCTTCCCTTAGGAATGTTTCACTAGAGTACTCGATCGAAGGTCTCGAAGAAATTTATAATATATCACCGGTTCATGTCATAATTTGCCGTCATCTCGGCTGTAAAATCACTTCAGATAGCTTTCCTCCGGTTCCAACTGGTCAAGTATCACTTGGTGTTTACCACGCAGGAACCGCGTTGTTGCAAAGATGCAGGTTAGACGACTGCAAAACATTGACAATCTTTGCCGAAGATCAGTAAACCACTCATGTGCCGAAACTACTTAAAGCCCCCATGCCCTTCATAGTTTCGGTTAATCCTCATCACTCGTGTTATGAATAGCTGGATCTTAACGTTTGCTGCGCTTTTGGCTAAGGGTTTGGCCTCGGACATTTCGGGTTGCCGTCCAAAGGAGGTATTGTCTCATGGCTTCAATGCTGACTTCTACCACTACCCCTTGGAAAGCTCTCGAGGATGGGATAGCGACTTTTTTATTGACGGCTACAAAGAGTTTGGCTTTATCAAACGTGTCGAGGCGGTCGTCGAATCTGGCTTCCTGGTACAAAACCATGTTTCAAGAACAACGGTGGTCGATGGCATCATCTATGGCACCCCAATCTCTACCACCAACTACACTATTGAGTTGAGTGGTTTTTTCAAGGCTACCCAATCAGGCTTCCATAGCTTCTCGCTTACTGCCGACAATGGAGCTTCTTTACAGTTCGGCTCTGGCCAAACTTGCTGCGAAGACGCATCGGGAAGTGTTTCAGGTCACTTTCATGTGAACACTCTTGGCCCTAGTGGAGGCGGTGGTAACTTGGAAACCAATAAAAAGCAAGCTGAATTTTATTTGCAAGAAGGAGTTTACTACCCTGTGAAGATTATCACCTTCAACTGGTTCCAGCATGGAGGTTTGGGTGTATCTTTGATCATGCCTGATCAGACTGAATTGGCTGATTTTGCTAGTGAGATCTTTCAGTTGAACTTCGAAGAAAACTGTGTCGACAGCGTGCCTTCCCTTCCAGAAGTGGTTTCATCTTCTTCTGAATGTGAATTAGCTACATCTGTTGAACAGGAAATGTCTTCTACTACTCAATATGAGATGACCACATCCATGGTTCCTGACACTTCGTCAGCTATTGAACACTACCCAACTATCATGTCTTCTGTTGTCGAGGACGTTTCATCTATCATGTCTTCTGTTGTTGTTGTCGAACACGTTCCGACTATTGTGTCTTCAGCTGTTGAGCACGTTCCAACCATTATGTCATCGGTTGTTGAACCTGTCCCATCGGTGATGTCTTCATATGTTCCATCCGAGGTGTCTTCTGTTCCATCTGAGGTGTCTTCTGTTCCACCAGTCATGTCTTCTATTCCACCAGTGTTGTCCTCTCCTGTTCCTGAGGTATCTTCTGTTCCTGAGATGTCTTCTATTTCATCTGAAATTTCGTCTTCTGTTTCGTCTTCCGTTGTGCCTGAAGCACCTTCGTCTATTTCGTCTGAAGTCTTGCCATCTATTTCGTCTGAGATGCTGTCTTCCGTACCTCACATGTCCTCATCTGTGTCGTCTGCTATCTCATCATCGATTCCACCAGCTCACACACCATCCATGTCATCTGCTATGTCTTCTTCAACACCAACTACTTTGTCTTCAGTTCTGCATCCAGTAACATTTCATGAGACTGTTGTTGAAGACATTCAAGAAACGATCACAATCAGCACTCCCGCAGCCACACTGTCTGCACAGTCCTCTGTTTCTGCTGAGAAACCCGTTGCTTCCAGTCAGCCAACCAAGCCAAAACATGGCCATAAAAGTGCTGAACATGAAAGTGAAGTCCCACAAAAGAATACTAAGTCTTCCCCTGATGCTCAAGCGAATGTTCATTCTGCCGTTGCATCAGCTTCCCATAAAATTCAAAAGAACCATATCTTTGCTTCCTCTGCGGAATCCCACATCACTCACAAGCCCAACTCTGCTCCTTATACCCGCACCGGCGATCCAGACCAAACCATCACCCAAACCCGCACCAGGGTGGTTTCTAGATCTTCCAGCACCGCAACTCCTATCGCCACCGGCCTCTACCAAGGTGCAGGACACAGAAGTGTTGTTGCTGGTCTCTTGGCCGGTTTGCCACTTGTGCTTTTGGCGTTTTAATAATATTTTGCCTTCGAACACCAAATTTTAGAATCGGTGCCATACATTCCCATATAAATAAATTCTCCGGATTTTCAGCTTGGGTGTTTGTTTTCGTCCATTGCCCCTTATGGGTTATGGGATCTAGTATACATAGGTCTTAAAAAAAATATTTCTTTCGTTTACCAATTCACTTTCCTGTGGCCGGCAAAGTATGAGTGAGGTATCACATTCTGGAGAAAATGGGTGGAGGTTTTCCGCGTCATTTTCCCAGCCGTTGCTCAGGGTTTATCAACAATGTCCAATACTAATGCTATTCCATAGAAGCCCGAGAAATAAAACACACCAGTCTCTGGTACATTTAGAGATCAAGATTTCACGATATATAAATAGAAACCCACGAGAAATTTTACATTGAATTTACCTCAAATGTTGCTGGTGGGGTTGTTGGCCGCCAAAATATTCATTCCGGGCCGTTTCTCTTGTCCCCGCAATTTTTCTGTACAGGGACGTGGGGCCACTCGCAAATCACAGCGCATGCTTATCTAAGCGCATAAAGACAATCTCAGTCTCGGTGCTATAAATAAGGCCACAGAAACAGCATGCATTGGCTGATTTACCATTGGTTTTCTTAGACATATTTTCATACATCTCTGATTTTCATTTTTCCCCCCTCAACAAACTTTAGATTACACAATTGACCATGTCGCTTCCAGCAAACCCTGTTATTATAGTAGGAGGCGGGTTGGCCGGGCTTTCTGCTGGTCACCAGGCTTATCTCCGTGGAGCCAATGTGGTTTTATTAGACAAGCAGGGGTTTCTCAGTGGCAACAGTGGTAAAGCAACCTCAGGAATAAACGGGGCTTTGACAAGAACGCAAGTTTCGTTGAGCATTGCTGATTCCGTGGAGCAGTTTTACCAGGACACTTTGGCCACAGCAAAGGACCGTGCAAACCCCGAACTTATCAAGGTACTCACCTACAATAGTGCCGATGCGGTGCACTGGCTTCAAGAAGTATTTGACTTGGACTTGTCCGTTGTGTCCCGTTTGGGGGGTCACTCTCAGCCCCGGACACATCGTGGTAAAGATGCCAAATTTCCCGGAATGGCAATCACCTACAAACTTCTTGAAAAATTGGAAAACTTGGCAGCTGAGGAGCCTCACAGAGTGGTGATTCTCAAGAACACTCAAGTAATTGACCTTATTATTGATGACGAGGATCCTTCGTTGGTGAAGGGAGTCAAGTACAAGAACTTGAACACCAAAGAAAAGGGCGAGGCACATGGGCCCGTGATCATGGCCACAGGTGGCTATGCCGCAGACTTCACCAAAAACTCCCTTTTACGGAAGTATCGTCCGGATATCATTGACCTTCCTTCGACCAATGGAAGCCATGCTACTGGAGACGGGCAAAAAATAGTCATGAAGAACTCCGGTGTGGCAATTGATATGGACAAGGTGCAGGTGCACCCTACTGGATTGATTGAGTACGATGACACAGATGCCGTGTTAGGAAAAACAACCCCTCGCTTCCTCTTCTTAGGGGCTGAAGCGCTCCGTGGGGAAGGAGGAATTATCTTAAACAAAAAGGGAGAGCGTTTCTGTGATGAGTTGGGTACTAGAGACTATGTCAGCGGAGAAATGCTCAAGCAATTAAATCAAGGAAACGGCCCATTGCGGCTTGTTCTCAATACGCAGAGTGAAAAAACTCTTGACTTCCATATTAGGCACTACAAGCAAAGAAAGCTCTTGAAAACCGTTAGTGGCCAGGAACTAGCAGATGAAATGGGCGTCCCTTTTGAAAAGTTGCAAGGCACCATCTCGGCATATAACGATGCGGCTTCAGGTAAGCAGAAGGACCCTTTTGGCAAGAAGTTCTACCCTACGACTCCTTATGACATGGAAAAATCTAATAACTACCATGTGGCATTCATCGCCAGAGTCTTACATTTTACCATGGGAGGAGTCAAGATCAACGACAAGACTCAAGTCATCTACCATCACGGAGAGGAAGAGTCAGCATTCAAAGGCTTATATGCAGCAGGAGAGGTTGCAGGTGGAGTGCACGGCCACAACCGGCTTGGAGGATCATCGCTATTGGCATGTGTTGTGTATGGCCGTTTGGCTGCTGACCAATCGTGCAGTTACTTGATGGCTGCCTTGTCTTCTGCCACGAATAATGCTACAGAACGTCTTAGCCAAATCGTCTTGCACATAGACCCAACCTCCAAAAGAATTACGATTGATTTCGAAGATAAAAAAGAGACGGGCAGTGAAGGACATCATGCCGTACGTGAGGCTTCTAAAATTGAACAACCAAAGAAAGAAACTGACAAGATTAAACCGAAGTTCGAAATTCCAGCTAAGGAGTTTACTGCTGAAGAAGTAGCAAAGCATAACTCTGAAGACGATTGCTGGGTGATAGTCAAGAATGTCGTCATGGACCTTACTTCCTTTTTGAGCCATCATCCCGGAGGCCGGGGTTCCATTTTGAAGTTTGCTGGACAGGATGCTACAGAGAGTTTTGATATGTTGCACGAGGATAACGTGATATCCAGGTATGCCCCACATTGCGTCTTGGGCACATTGGCAGGAACGAAATCAGAACTTGATATCAGCTAGTACTCTGTTCAAAACTTGATCAGCTAGTCTACGTTAATTAGTCAGAACTAATTAGATTTTTCTGTCTTTTCACTTATATAACTTGTTTTCAAAACAATTTAACACAGTCATGAAAAAGATCTTTTATAAAGGAGCACATCTCTGCAACTGCAAGAATACTCGTCGGAAAGCATTGCCTACCAAAGTGCTTAGAAACACTTGTGGTGAACAATGGTTGGTCCAGACTCGTCGTATTCTTGCTTCGAGATCCACATCTGTTGGAAAGTGGACAAAGAAGCCAAGATGGAACCACCAATCCAGACAGAGTACTTTCTCTCAGGTGGAGCAATGATCTTCACCTTCATAGAAGATGGAGCCAAGGCAGTGATCTCCTTTTGCATACGCTCAGCAATACCTGGGAACAAAGTAGTACCACCAGACATAACAATGTTACCGTACAACTCCTTTCTGACATCAACGTCACACTTAATGATGGAGTTGTAGGTGGTTTGGTCAATACCAACGGCTTCCAATCCCAAGTCAGGTGGACGGAACAAAGCCTCAGCAGCTCTGAATCTCTCGTTACCGATGGTAATGACTTGACCATCTGGCAACTCGTAGGACTTCTCAATGGCAGAAGATTGAGAAGAGGTTTGCATCTCTTGCTCGAAGTCCAAAGCGACGTAACACAACTTCTCCTTGATGTCACGAACGATTTCTCTCTCGGCAGTGGTGGAGAAAGTGTAACCACGCTCGGACAAGATCTTCATCAAGTAGTCGGTCAAGTCTCTACCAGCCAAGTTCAATCTCAAGATACCGTGAGGCAAAGAGAAACCGGCGTAAATAGGAACCAAGTGAGTGACACCGTCACCAGAGTCCAAGACAATACCAGTAGTTCTACCGGAAGAGTACAAAGACAACACAGCCTGGATGGACACGTAAAAGGCTGGAACGTTGAAAGTCTCGAACATAATTTGGGTCATCTTCTCTCTGTTGGATTTAGGGTTCATTGGAGCCTCGGTCAACAAGACTGGGTGCTCTTCTGGGGCAACTCTCAACTCGTTGTAGAAAGTGTGGTGCCAGATCTTCTCCATGTCATCCCAGTTGTTGACGATACCGTGCTCAATAGGGTATCTCAAGGTCAAGATACCTCTCTTGGACTGAGCCTCGTCACCAACGTAGGAGTCCTTTTGACCCATACCGACCATGATACCCTGGTGTCTTGGTCTTCCGACGATAGATGGAAAGACGGCACGAGGAGCGTCATCACCGGCGAAACCGGCTTTACACATACCGGAACCGTTATCGATAACCAATGCAGCAACTTCTTCTATAATGAGTTAGTAAAAATTCAATGCGGCCTATATGACGGAAAAGGTGAAAGTTGGATCAAGGGGGCGATTCGCGCGTTCCGACGTACACCCAGACACCAAAAAAGGACGAAATGGAAAAACGTTGGTAGCCGAAAGCAAATGTGCCGAAAAATGGCCACGTACAGCAATCGACACCCAAAAGCATCAAATACATTTGTAGTGATTCTTGGACATGTAAGCCTTCTCTGATCATTCACTCCCCAACTCCTGAGCCCCGAGTCTGCAGCAACCAATCGGATCAAACAGCAAAGCAAGTCCCATGATTGGGTGGCTTGCTTTGCTGTTTGATTTAATAGCTTGACTATGACTAAAAACATGATTCGTAGAGAGCATATCAGATACTTCCAAATGGATCGAAGCAGAAAGGGAACTGAGTGGGAATTGTAAGAATCAAGTACACCAGCAAAGTTGCCACGGCCGAGGAGGTCGAAGCTGAAACACCCAAAACGAACACCACCCAAAATTGAACTGGCCGAAGAAAGGTCAGATGCAGAAAAAGCAGGCGTCACTATCACGAAAGTACATACCACCGTCCATTTTGAAAAGTAGATAATTTGTTGAAGAAGAGAAAAGAAAAGGGTCGAGGAAAAAAGAATTGTTGTCAGATTCGACCAACCCAGGAGGGAGGGCGACGACGCCTGCATGCAAATCGCGCGCGCTCAAATACCGAATAGCATTATTTCCCCCAATCTACAAGAATATACACGACTCCCGCCAACTAAGGTAATTGCTGAGCTTTTGCATGGCGTCGGCACGCACCCCTAAGTTAAGTCCGTGATTGCTTTTCATCCTCGAATATTCCTGCTATATTTTTTTGTGTTTCATATATATATACATATATATTTTTTTATCATCTCCAGGATTCTACCCCTATCTGCCGTATATGCTCGGTTCCCTTCGCAATTGCTCCACCGGAGAGGCTGAGCTGCTCATGCGTCTTCGACACTCTTATGGCCACGACACCGCACACCTGCGTGTTTCTTCCTTGTAGAGTACACGAAAATACTCGTAGAATACACGAAAATGCTGGTAGAAAAGACGAAAATGCTGGTGAAAGAGTCAAAAATGCTCGTGGATACGGCGAAAACGCTCGAGAATTCGGCGAAAATCCTCGTAGATTTGGCCAAATCACTCGTACAAGACGTGTAAAAACGGTCCCACATGGAACTGTTCCAGATTACTGCGCTACAAAATACTGTTCAAGAAAGCACCAAATGTAGGTGACACTCATAATTGCTAGGGAAGGTATGAGGTTTTTTTCTTTGACAGCAAAAAAATAGACTTTTGTATACTTATCTCCGCTCTCCCTAATTAACCAGTCACAAGTATAAATACAACTTAAATTTATACTTTCCTCACTTCTTTAGGCATCCCCCATCATGTGCTCGCGTGGCAGTCGGGTGGTTGTGAGCCCTGGGCGGATCGGTCCTGGAGTGTGCGCAACAACTGGCTGGTTCGGAACCCACGGTCTCCACTAACTTCACTAAGTCACCTCCTCCCCTATATAAATGTAGGCTGGTGTCTGTAGCCTAAAACCCCGTGCCTTGTATACCCCCGCTCTCCAGAAAAAGGCCCCAGTTTTTGTCTCTGCACAAACTTCTTTTTAGAGGCTCCGCCCTACACCAGGTCACGAGGATCCGCACTGGGGAATTTACAAACTCTTACAACTACTAGCTACTGAAACGCGTGCAACCCAACATCTGAAATGTCTTCTTCAGTTCCTTACGACCCATATGTTCCCAATCAAACCACAGGCGAGCAGTCCAATTCCAGGACTGCGGCCATTCAGGCGGTATGTATCCCTGTTTAATGATCAGCACAGCTTTTAGGGCGCATCCCGCTATTTACTTGCCGTCTAATAGGCCATTTCTATCGTTCATGTTACTAACTTGCAGCAAATAGATGACACCGTGGGTATCATGAGAGATAATATCAACAAGGTGGCGGAGAGAGGTGAGAGATTGGACTCCATTGAGAACAAGACAGACAACCTCGCTATAAGCGCCCAAGGTTTCCGCCGTGGAGCCAACAAGGTCAGAAAAGACATGTGGTGGAAAGACATGAAGATGAGAATGTGCCTTATTTTGGGGGTGATCATTGTGTTGATCGTTATCATCGTACCCATCGCTGTTCACTTCTCATAGGTTATTTTTAATGGATATATTATCAAGACTCTCCTCGAATGCTCCGCCGTCATCTCAGTGTTCCAAAGCCAGTAATGCAGTATCAATGAAGCTATGTACGGAATAAATTACCTTGTCACACCACCAACTTAGTTCATGACTTGAAAGGTCACAGAACCTAGTGTCACAGATACTACCCTGATGGCCTACCATCACACCTAGTTTCACAATTCTAGTGGTCAGATTATCTATGTATCTACTGCTCCTCCAAGTAGGCAGTGTACTTGGCCTCGTCCATCAACTCCGCCTTCTTCTCAATCTCCTCGACCTCCTCCGAGAACTTGATGTGTGCAATCCATCCAGCACCCATGGCATCTTCGTTAATCAATTGTGGCTTGCTCTCCAAAACATCGTTAATTCCAACCACCTCTCCAGTCACAGGACTGTAGATTTCACTGGCACTCTTCACCGATTCCACTGAGCCAATGGACTCACCCTCTTGGTAGGTAGCTCCGATTTCAGGCAACTCCACAAAAGTGGCGTCTCCAAGCTGGCTTGATGCATAGTCGGTGATTCCAATGAATGCACTCTTATCGGCATGAACAGCAACCCACTCATGGTCTGCGGTGAACTTGACAAACTTAGGTGACTGGCCCAAGTACTTGTAGACGTGGGAGTCGGTATTGAGTTTAAAGTTGTTGCTGTTGAATCTCACTGCGCTTCTCCAAGGAGTGCGAATGCTTTGTCTGGCCAATGTCTTGAACATGTTAGGATGTGTAGTAGTAAGAAGTGGAGAAGTGTATGTACGAGAGGGCTTGTAGCTGGGGGAGCAGGTGCATGTTTTTTGCGCGGTCGAGGTCACTTTGACTCCGCCAAAGCCTGAGCTGACTGCGAAATCTACAGACAGTCTCGATTCTAGATTCCAAGTAAACAGGATCTAGATGCTAGTGAAGCGTCCATTGTTCTGGTGGGGCTTTATTTGGTGAGGTAGCATACTGCCTTTGGTTTTTGGGTGGGCTTTTTGTAGTTCCATAGCTGTGAGTCTAAGTACGCATTGCTTGTGTGGGGAGAAGAGCCACTGAAACAAGATGCCGCAACCAAACTAGATCTCACAACAGCATGATAATCAACCAGACGAGATACCTCAGCAAAATGAAAATCAGACTAAATTAACTCTCAGTGAATGACCCATCTGTATACATTAGACATTTGGATTCATACACACGGTTCTACTGTCATTGAGACATTATTGGTTTAGAACTGATTGAGTTTCACTCGTAGAATCTCAGTCTCTATGGTGTAACATCCTTGAGTAATAAGTGTAACCATAGTTAAGTCAGTGTATCATAGTGGAGTAATCAGTACTACTGAAATTTCTCAACTATTATTATGGCTGTGACTGACAATGCCCAGAGGCCAATGAGAATTGCGCCAATCTTCTTATCAAAGGCCCATGCATTTTTGGGCACGCCAATCATAAGGCACACAAGGGCCAATAGTAGCGAGAAGCAGTTGATCTTCAAGCTGCTGGAGAATCTCACTGGAATATTATTGGAACCGCAATGGTTCATTATAATCATGGAAATTGCACCTAATGAGCATATGGCCAAAAGAGGTCCGCCAAAACATGCCCCAAATGCCATGAGGGGCATTCCCATTTGGGCGATCATGAGGTTTGATATCAAGTCGCCAACAGAGTTTCCCCATGCAAATACAGTCGCTCCAATAAGCTCGTCGCTAAGGCTTAAAATCACTGCTGATGCTTTCAATATGGCCACGATTTCCGTGGCGAACATCGATATCCACTGGATCGATAGAAGAAACCCTAGAAAAGACCCGCAATAGTTCCACATTTTAAAGAGCCGTGACTGTAAACCTGACAGGGGGACCTCTTCCGGCGCAAAGTAGCTTATTGGAGCGAAGATAGCTAAAACTAGTAGCAAGTATACCAAGACCAACAAGTCCTTGTGGAAGTAACAAACAACCAACCATAAGGGAGCAATGACAAACTGGATTTTAAAAACCCTAAGATCGGATATGAACTCGTTCGTGGTGAGCTGCTCACATCCATCTTTCACAGGGTGAGTGTCTAGACTATCAAAGTTGAACGCATTAGACCTGTGAGTTTGGATATGGTTAATTGCTTCTTCTCGATTGGGAATAGTCAATTTGAGAGCCATGTTAGCTGGAAAAGACAAAACATACATGATCTTCAGGTAAAAGGGTGCATCGTCTTCGTGAACGGGCAAGAACATCCTCCATATGTCTTTGTACAGGACCACCTCGGTTTGAGGAGTATCCTGATGGTTCTCTTCTTCAGGAGCCTCAGCACTCAACTGTCTCTCATTGGTGAGGTATATAGGAGATTGTGCTCCATGTGCATGTTTGGACGTGTGCTTTGAGAGACCTTTCAATAGAACTTTTAGGCCGTAGGAACCTGTTTCAATGGGGACTTGACGTTCGTTGCTACCCATTGACCTAATAAACGCCTCATATTCATTGAGGTCTTCAGGCGAAGCTAAAGTATCAATCGAAGGTTCAATAATTTCGGGCACGGATTGAGAAGGCTCAACCCAGGTTTCGTCGTAGTGGCTTCTGAGCCGTGACAAATTTAAGTTCAAGAAATGTTTATCAACTAGAATAGAGTGACTGTATATCACCACAAAAACATAAACAACATAAATAAGCACTAGCGCAGTCGAGTTATAGTAGTTGAATTGGCCCATAAAAAGAGAGCACATGATCACGAGCAAAACTAAAATATAAAAGGTTGAGTCTCGTAAAAACTCCATCTTAGGCACTTTAAAGGGACTAATAACAGACACTGCGCCCACCACAACGGTTAAAATGAAAAACGCCGCCCCCAAAAGCTCCGAAACCGCAAGACCCGTGGCACCAACCTCTAAGGCTCTAAATGTAGACACCACATCCGCCAGGCCATTTCCTAGCGCTAGCAATGTGAGTCCGGCGAGATTATCGGAAAGTTCTAGAAACTTTGATATCGAATATAGGTTAGGGCACAAGTAATTACTCGCAGTGACTGCTAGCGAGATGAAACAGGCCACTGTTACCACACAGAAAACCGTGGTGGGAAAAGCCCGGATGGAAGAGCAATAGTAAAAGCTCAAGTAGTCAAATGCACCTATATTATATTCGTTCGTATTGCAATTGGATCGCACGAAGTGGCATTGTTCCTTAGACGGAAGCGTCGGAACGTCTATACATGCCAAGGTGGAGTTTTCAAATACAGTCACCGAGCGCACGAGTGTTAGTTGCAAGAGCAAGAGGACTCCCAAATGTAGGGAGGATTTCATGCTGGTTCAAGAAATTCTTTCCCATGGGAATTATTAGGCAGTTGTTGAACGTTGGTGTAGTTGAAACCGGTAACTACATGGTCACATACACGCTACCCATTCAGTCTCTTACTTGCTATATGCATAACTAACACGCGCAGGGAGTTAAGAAAACCCGCAGAGTTTCTATTGTCCGCGAAGATACTGATTGTCTTTAGGCCTACAACAGACGAATTAAATTGAAAGATTGTAGACCACGCTTGAGTAAGCTTACTGAGTGCCTAGAAAAGTTTGGGGAAATTAGAAAAAAAGCTAAACGCTTATACAGAAGAAATACTACGAAACGAATGTATAGCCGATCATTGCAGCAAACCCCATACGGGCACACGAAGGTAAACCCTTAGAAATAGCCTAGTATTTACCGATGGAATGCTGCACCCAAGATCAACCAATTATTCTCCAGTCCACCGCTCATAAAAATACAACAATACCCCAATGGTCATGGGTCTGGAACGCCGTAATGGGTTCAACCTCAATAGGATGCTGTTACGTTGTGAGTGGCTGTGAATTTTGCGTTAAAGAAAAGAGTACTTACGATGAAATTTTCGCTCTTTATAGCCCGCTGCTCGTGCGGGTAACTCTTTGAGCTGGCCAAAAAAAATAAGGGCGAGAAAAAAAAAAAACCTCGCGCAAAAAAAGGTCGTACCCGGATTCGAACCGGGGTTGTTCGGATCAAAACCGAAAGTGATAACCACTACACTATACAACCATTTGGATTCTTCTAAATTTCCATACTGTATAACCCATATTGAGTAATTTTTTGCTTTAAAACACTACTTAGGACTATTCAGGAGGCAAGAAGTTTAATTCTTACATTGTGATAGCCCAAAGATGCTCTGGAAAAATCATTTTCATATATTTGTCACTAAAAATTTGAGTAAATCGGCCGTAAAGGCACTTTAACCCTACGAACTGGAGCAACGAATGTCTTATAGCTTCTATATACATGTAGCTGGAATCTAAGCATGATTATCAATGAAAAGGCGTCAATGTCCCAGTCTTAAAAAAACCAAAACCTCTTCTTCTTCTTCTCCGAAGCACCGTCCGCCATAAACTCCTGGGCATATTGTTTGTGTGCATCTAGTTCATGTAAAAGACGTTCCTCTTGCTCCTGTTGAAGCCTCTGCGCCTCCAAAACATGCCTCTCAGAAGGCCTATTCAATGCATATTCGCCCTCCTTGGTACGACGGATATCCTCTGGGATATAGTCAACGTCCCGCACATTCTTCAAGACAATATTGGCATCCTTGGGATGGTACAAGTCCTCGTGTTCCAAGTCAGAGAGCCCAAAAAACTGTTCCTTGAGCTTAAGACGAGTTCTATAAAATTCAGACATGACGTTTTCACGTCCATCATTCCACCGGTAGAAAAAGGAGAAGTATACGATGATTGAGCCCGTGACAAAGGTTCCAAACCACCTCGTGCCTGTATTCAATCTCTGGTTGGTATCCACTTTCCGCAACACCATATATTGGCCCGGATATAACGACGACCTGGGCCGAGGAGTATAGTTGAGTTTCTTCATGGTCTCGTTGACTGTTTTGTACTGGGTAGGGTTTTTCGGTATCGAGGAGTGACCAGTGGGGGCATCGCTGGGAATCTTGAACTCCGAAGGGTATCCCTCGGGAGGTCTCACATCTGTGGGATCATAAGGATTATAAGGTGCTTTTGGCGGCGTCCAGCCCTTTGGGTTGGGTCTTCTCTCGAAATCGTCCGACATGCTAGTGGAGGTAACGGTTCCAGCTCAGCGAGGGCTCGTTTTCACTGAGGCCTCATATACACAACTACATATAGTAAACCACTACCGGTCAGTCAAAATAGTCCACGATAATTTTTTCTGCTCCATAAGCAGATACTTGATTAATTTTGGGTATTCATTTATAATTAGGTAAAATTTTACTGTTTTTTTTTTTTTTTTGGTGTGAATCAAATTTTCTTTGGGCATTCAGGTAGTAGTGGCCATTTATGTTTTTAATACAATCTATTACTGGAACTGGTAAATACTATGAATTCAGCTAAAAAATCGAAAATCAATTTTTTGTAAAAAAAATCGGTATATCTAGAAAATTTTAAAGAGAAAGGTCTCCAAAAATAGATACACAAAAAATTTCAGAAATACAATTTCTATTTTTAAGTCCTAGTGTGTGTTCAGAATCGGCCCATGAGTGTAACTCATGGACTCGCTATTTGGCGCGCGGTGGTGACATGATCTGCACTACTGGAGCCACCTACTTCTACCCACCGAAAGCATGAACCAATACTTGAGTGGGTTTCTTCGGTTCTTTTCCTTGGAAACTCTCGATACGCGGCTTTTTCCTCCCGATGACTTAGCAAAGAAGAAAGCCATCATTGCCCGGGCCAAGCCTGAGTCCAGATGGCATACACTAGAGTTCAAGGTGTACATGGCGGTTTTTGCCGTGGTGGTGCCGATGATGTATAAAACGGCGATGGACGCGTCCAATGAAACAAACCCAAATTACCCTCGCTTCCAGCACTTGTTGTCGGAGGGATGGATGTTTGGTAGAAAAGTCGACAATTCAGACCAGCAGTACCGGTTTTTGCGGGACAATTTCTGGGTCATCTGGGGGTTTGTTACCGTGCATACAGCACTCAGAAGAATTGTGTCTTTAGTATATCCATTGAAGCGAACTTCTTTTGATTTGGCTTTTGGCCTGGTTTATCTCTTTATCTTGCATGGGACAAATACCGTCCGCGTCTTGGCCCATATACTAGTTATGTTTGCCTTGGCAAAATACATCGAGAGTCCCAAAGTGGCCCGCTGGTGTCTTTGGATATACGGGGTGGGCTCTCTTTTCATAAACCACCGTTTCAAAGATACCCCATTGCATATTGCCTTCTTAGACAACGGATTCCATGGCATTGTGGCTCGCTGGGATGTGTTCTACAATTTCAGCTTGCTTAGAATGTTATCATTTACCCTAGATTTTTTGGAGAAGAAAACTCAACTCAGCAGCTCTTCTCAGGATATATCGTTAGACTTTGATGGGAAACCAAGCTATGAGGCCAGTCCAAACATGGCCCCTGAACTTGACGAGAGAGCTAGATTGACCGCACCGCTCGATCTCTCTGAATACTCCTTATCCAACTATATGTCGTACTTGACATATGGTCCGTTGTTCGTCGGAGGTCCCATAATCACCTTTAATGACTACATGTATCAGTCCAATTACCACCAGCTTTCTTCTACGAAGGATGTGAGGAGAACAATCATCTATGGCCTCCGCTTGCTTTTTTGCGTGTTGGTCATGGAATTCTTACTTCACTTTATGTACGTCGTTGCAGTTTCAAAAACAAAGGCATGGGATGGGGACTCGCCGTTCCAAATTTCCATGTTGGGAATGTTCAATTTGAATATCATCTGGCTCAAGCTTCTTATTCCATGGCGCATCTTTCGTTTCTGGAGTTTGCTTGATGGCATTGACCCCCCAGAAAATATGATCAGATGCATGGACAATAACTACTCTGCCGTGGCTTTTTGGAGAGCATGGCACCGGTCATTCAACAAATGGGTGATTCGCTACATCTATATTCCCTTGGGCGGGGCGGGCGCAGGCGCAAATGGATTCAAGTCCAGAGTGGTGAACTCCCTCTTGGTGTTCAGCTTCGTAGCCGTGTGGCACGACATTGAATTGAAACTCCTTATGTGGGGCTGGTTGATTGTGATATTGCTCTTACCTGAACTTTTTGCTACAGCTTACTTCCGGAGGTTTGCTGACAAGCCTTGGTACAGGCACTTATGTGCTGTGGGAGCCGTTGTGAATATCTGGATGATGATGATCGCCAATTTATTTGGATTCTGTTTGGGCAAAGATGGAACCATTGCGCTCTTGACATCCTTGACTAATACCATCAGTGGCTTCTCCTACTTAGTGTTGTCCCTGGCATCGTTGTTTGTTGGAGCACAGGTGATGTTCGAGATGAGGGAGGCTGAGAAACGTCGGGGAATAGACGTGCGGTGCTAGACAGACCATCTAGGAGAGGATAGCAATGCAATTACAAATAGCAAACTAACCAATGCTCATGAGACAACAGATTCTACCAAATAGCATATGCTTCTACTGTGTAACGCGACCAAGAGCAAAAACCAGATCCATGAAGTCCGTGCAGCTTTAGTCAAGTTGTCCTGTGGTGAGCATGTAATACCATGTAGAATTGCCAAAAACAACACAAAATGCCATACTTTGCTACTTGCAGGTCTTTGATATCGAACCCACTTTTAATGTCTAATACATGTCTACTTTTTTTTACACTTTAATTGTCTAATACAATATCAATACATTTCAGTGTCCAATGCACCCGATTCGGAATCGCACTCTTCGCATTATGTTATAGCATTTACATACTGCGACCACTTTATCAGCTCACCCCACACCGATGGCTCCACCCACCCCCGTGCGTACCCGACAAGATATCCAAAAGCTCTATCAAAAGCAGCTAGAAAACCCCGATAAGTACCAGTGCACGCTCAAAGCCATCACGCAGCTGGAGTGCACATTCAAAATCTCCGAGGCCAGCAATGTCCTGGAAACCATTTGCATACCGTTCAAAAGAGTCTTCCAGCGGTGCTTAGACTCGTACGTGACTACAAATAAAGGAAAGAAACTGAAGATTGAGCGGTGGATCAATATAGAGGTCACCGATAGCAGCAGCAACGATGTGATCAAGACGAGGTACAGCTCGGAGATCCAAAGGTTTCTACAAGCAGAAGTCGATCTAGCGAAGTGGATGGAGACGCAGGCCGCGCAAACCGATGCAAGCGAAGATTGATAAGGCTGTAGAGCTTAAATATTAATACTAAGACGGAGGCCTAGTAACAGGACCCTTCAGGGGGCTGCTGCAACTTTTTGTTGGCAGCAGACGCCATTGACTTCCTCAACTCCAAGAGAATGATCTCCATGGTGTAAGACCGTTTCCAGTTCTTCAACGTGTCAAAATTCTCGGCCAAAACATTCCCCTGCGAGTCCACACACGGCAAGTTGATCTTGGACACGAAGGTCACCTGTGGCGGTGCTTCCGGGTACTTCTTGCCACACACAATGTTTAGGGAATAGATTCTATTTTCGTGATTCGAGTGTGGAGGGCCCAAAATGGTACCGTTCCAGTTGGTCATGGTAATGTCGTCTTGGTTGGTCAAGCCATAGGAGATCGACTGGGCACCCAAGCCTTTTTCTCCTTTCTCCAACTCTTCTAGTAATTTGAAATTCCGAGGTCTGCTGGTTAGTAACTGTGGAAGCTATAAGAATTGAATTTCACATACACTTTCGACATCTTAGCTGTCTAGTAGAATACGTTAGGACTTAGATTGCGGGTCAAGCGGACAAGCCTGGCGTGGAAGCCACATGCACACCCGCGCCAGGCCAAACACATCAACTCCGATACCACTTCTCTATTGTATATCCCGTTATGGACGGAAGCCTGTCACCCTTTCTTGAGCGGCCGTCTCGGTTAGATTCGACGACCGTGCTTTCTAAAGAAAAAGTCTCTCGGCTAGAGTATGAGTTATCGGCATTGAAGACTGAGAAGAAGCTTTTACAACAAAGCAAAGATTCGAGTATTGCCCGTTACGAAGAGCTTCTATCCCGGAAAAATGCTGAACTCTCTCAACTCCAAGCAAACTTTGATTTTGTATATAACCAGAGAAAGGAGTTGCAACTGAAGATCAAGAACCAGCAAGAAGTGTCGGGGAAATCAAGCGAAGATCTCAGCCTGAAGTTGAAACAGATGAACGCCCAAAACAAAACACTCAATGTGAAATTGGACCAATACGAGAGACAATACCAGGCCATGGCGGGCAAATGCCAGCATCTCCGGGCGGATCTCAATCGAGAGCTTGCAATGAACGATCAGTATAGGGAGAAAAGCAGTACACTAGAGGCCGAAAACGGCAAGTTGACCCAGATAAACGACTCTTTATTGGAGCGTATCAACAGTCTTACAGCAAAACTTGAAAATGGAGATTCAGAAAAGAAAGTGCACGAGCTCCAACTCAGCCTTCTCTCGCAGAGGAAAGTTGCTAATGATCTACAAACCAAATGTGACCTGCTTCTCCAGCGAAAATACAACAACGAACTTTTAAAGCAAAAGGTTGCATCTCTCACATCAAAACTTCAGGCTGCTGAAAAAACCCAGACGCAGTTAGCCGATTTAAAGTCAAGCAATGCGGAATTGCAAACAAAGTTCAACGACTATTTTGGCCTCATCTCAAGTCAAATCGGCTCCTCGGGAGATGAAGATGTCTTGAATTTCATCCAGTCCTATAAGAACCTCCAAAACAGAAATTTAATTATTAGCGATAAGCTCAAAGAAAGAGAGTCTGCACTTAATGAAATGGCCCAGCAGGTGCAGGACTTGAATTATAGAGTCGAGAAAGAGTTAGGGCCTTTAATTGATGGCTTGAAGGAGGAGGTCAACAGCAAGACTTCGGAAAAAAAAGAGTTGCTCAAGCAGCAGACACTCAACAGAAAAGAAATTGAGTTCTTGCGCAAGTCACTCAAAGACTTGGACACTGTAGTGTCTAGCCAGAAAGCTGCAATTACCAACGCCGAAGCGCAAAATCCAGAAAAAAAAGGTGCTGTAGACCAGTACATGTCAAATTTAGAGAAGTTGGTGGATGAATATAAACAAGAGCTCGAGCAGGTGCGTCAAAAAACATCAGTAAAGTCCGTGCTGTCTTTACCCACAAAACGACCACGCTTGATAGATGATGCCGATGACGGCCAGGACATGAAGTCTAAAAACTTGGCTTTGTTGCGTTCGGAGAACTTGGATCTCCTCACCCAATTGAAAAGTCTCAAAGATGAAATACAATCGTTGAAAAACCAACTCAAATTATCGCAAGAGGCACAAAAATCAACGGGAGGAAAAGTTCTCCAACTTCTGGTAAATCCTTTTGCTAAAGATCAGCTAGTGAAACAAGAAGCGTTGGATTCTTTGAGACGAGAAAACGAGGGTCTTATTGCAAAATATATTCAGTCACAGGATGTGGAGAGTGTCCCAAAGTCAGTTTTTGCACGTCAAGAAAACGACAAGGATATTATGCAAACAAAAATCGATCAGCTCTTGAAGAAAATCGATCGTCTTAAGTCTGTTTATGCCGACAAAAGCCGTGAAATCATTGCCATGATGTCAAGATACTTCGGCTACACTATCGAATTCATCCCTAGTCCCATTAATCCCAATGACGTTTGCTCGAGAATTAAGCTTGTTTCGAGATATATGACCCAGCTAGATTCTGAGAGCAACCCTCCATACTTATTGATAGATGTGCGTCTGAAATCGTTAAAGGCTCATGGAAGCTATGAGTTCAAGTCTGTTTGCGAAGACTTGGTCCAGCAGTGGGTGGGAGAGAAAAACCAGATTCCGTGTTTCTTAAGTGCATTGAATTTGAAGATATACGATCAATATGTCAGAAATAATTGAGCCGCCTTGTCATACGGTCGATTCTAATAGCTTATCTGCCACTAGTTTAATACATGACTCATATGACTTGTCGAGATTCCGAGGGTCCTTGACGACAGAAATCCACGCACGACCTTTTCTGATCGTATCGAAATGTTTTTCTAAGTCAGAAACCAAGGTCACCGTATCACTTTCTGTACCGTGTTTCGAGTGGAAACAGTACATCCACGCCCATGCATCACCGTTTTCCTTGTCGCTATTTAATGAGCGTTCGAACCAGGCCTTTGCCTTTGCAAACTTACCGTCAATCCAGAAAAACACTCCAATGCCCAAGAGTACTTCTGTAGAATTATTTGTTTTTTTGAGAGCATCGAGAAATCCGTTTTTCCGATGGGCCATTTTAGGGATCAAGCGTAGGTAAAGAATCCAGAGCTCTGATGAACCAGGGAATAACTTCAAAGACTTATTCATGAGTTGCCTTGCATAGACCATATCCTTCAGCTGCAACTCAAGGTTAATGCGTGCCTCCCACAATCTGGGCTCATTTTGGATATCCAACAAGGCAGTGTCCAAGAGAGACCTTGCTCTTGCAAGAGCAGAAAGCTTGATATCCAAGTCCGAAAGAGAAATCCATATTGATGCATTTTGGGGACACATTCTAGTGCCGGCTGAAAGTGCCTCTCTCGCAGCCTTCAAGTCACCCAAATCAGTGAGCACCTGGGACCTTTGAAGAATGATTTTTTCATGCGAATGTTCATTGAAAGCCTTTTCCGATGCTGATTTAAGACTTTTTTCATCAACTTGCAAAATTTTTTGGAAGTGACAATACCTGAGGAGATGGATGTGCTTATACCACATGCGCGGAGAAGTGTCTCCGATTTCTTGTAGTGAATCTTTGGAAATCAGGAGGGCATTTTCGAAGCAATTCGAACGTATTTCCAATTTGATTCTCGCGGACCAGATCTCCTCGCTGTGGTGGTTTTGATCCAACCCTTTTTGAAGAGTTAGTCTTGCTTTATCGACATCGGCCTCTAGAACCCACTGGTCCTTCGCACACATAAGGTAGAATAACTCCAGCTTCGGGTTAAGCAGGATGGCTTTTTCATATGCTTCATATAGTTGGGACCGGTCTGTCAGTTTGAGGAGCTGGAAGAGACCACGCCAGTTAGCCTCATCTTCTGGGTACCGTTCAGTGATAAACGACCGAATATAACCTGCGACAGCCTGGTTCAGGGCCGCGTAGTCTTCCGCAAACTTCACCATTTCCAGTAAATTTCCGTCGGCTACCTTTTCCATGGCTAGATAAGCCATTGCCCGAGCCGACTTGGCAAAATCCTCGGTTTGGGCAAGAACTGCTTCTTCAAGCCATCTACCAACACTTAAATCAACCGAATTTTTGGTAAGCTCTGTAGATCCTTTGGTGACCATGGTCAAGAGCTTTTTCAATGGCACCTCCAGGTTTTCTCTTTCCTCAAGCTTCAACGCCGTAGTCCAGACCTTGATTTCTTGAGGCAACAGTTTGCGAGCTTTGTTGAGAAGAGCTTTGGAGTCCGCATACGTAGAGAGGTTGATGGAACTAAGCCAGAAATCCCACTCAGTAGGACAGAGCTCTGTCGCCTTTGCAAGCAAGCGAGCCTTATCTTGTTCATCCTCTTCAATCTTTATGAGCTCTTTCCAAAGTACGGTGTTCGAGGGTAGAAACTCCAACGCTTTCATAAGCACTTTCTTTTGGGAGAAGATATCTGCTGGATTCTCCAATTTCACTGCAGCGAGCCAGAGTTTCTCCGATTTGGAATTGAGCCGGAGTGCTTCATTCATCAACGATTTGCATAAGGTCACACCCTCACTTCGGTGGAGTCGTATGCTCTCCAACCAAACCAGCTCGTCATGTGGTACAGCATTACATCCTTGCTTAATGTAGGTTTTAGCAAGTGGCCAATTCTTCGCCTGCTCTTCGAGACGTGCCGACGAGATCCACGAGTCGGCTTTATACGGCTGTGTTCTTCGTAGAGATGCCAATATCTGCCTTCCTTTGTCCACATCACCAATATTTGCATGCTGATTCTCCCACTCTTCTATATCCGAGAGCTTGATGCTATTCTCGTTGCCATTGGGCTGCATCTGCATTGAACCAGCTCCGGAACCAGATCCAGAACTGGCTATAAGTGCATCTGGGGCTGCATATGACCGTTGCAGCTGCTGCTCTAGTAGTCTTTGCCTCTTATTTTTGCGTGTGAGATCTCCAACCAGGGGAAGGTTTTCCCACTCGTCCATGGTGACCTTGCCCAAATCGGACTTGAGATCGGTGAAGAGGTGCTGGATGACCCCGGTTCCTGTGGGAATCTCTACCTTCTCCAAGCTCTGCACATCTTGTGAGTCATTTTTTCGACGGCGACTTTGAATTCGACGGTCGATTTCTTCATATATCCTGTCTGCCTCTTCATCTTCTGCCGAATAAGCTGAGGTTTGCGCTAGAATGCCAGCCTGAGCACTCTCGGTATCAACTTCACCACCGAACTCCGACTCAAACCTCATGGGGCCTGTATCGGCACTTGTGGTAAATCCAGATGCACCTCTACCCACACCAGCAACATAGCCGGGCGGTGGCTCTTGGTCGAGGAAGGCTTTGCGCTCCATATAAGGTGGATGAGTAGTATGAGGAAAGATAGAGAGGGAGACCTGATATGACAAGACACCCGTACACCACAAATTATAGTAATATCGACTGTAAATAAGCTGGGGTAAAGATTTTTAATCCTGATTTGCTATTCTAGATTTCTAAGTGAATACTAAAAAGGGTAAAAATGTGGGGGGAAGGTGGGTTTTGATAGCGGGTCACGTGACATCAAAATTCTCTGGCATCGCATCGCAACTTTCATCAGAATTCCGTTCACCGACATCACCATGAGTAAAAGATCAGCTGAGGAAGATGATCTCCCAAGAGGAGCACTCAAAACGAACTCTTCAGAGGGACCCACTCAAGTGGACCCCGAAAACGATACGGACATGGGCCAATTCGAAGACCCCTACGGCGATGACTTCGAGTCGGATGGAGAAATCATAGAGTTGGACTCAGCCGGAGAAGAAGATGAGGAGATGGGAGAAAAGAGCATAGAAATTAAGGAAAAAGAGGAGGAGTCAGAGCCTGTTTCCGATCTCTATTTGCCCCACAGATCCAAGCCTTTGGGCCCTGATGAGGTGTTGGAAGCAGACCCTTCCGTCTATGAGATGTTGCACAACGTCAACATGCCATGGCCATGCTTGACGCTTGATATTTTACCCGACAACTTGGGCAACGAAAGAAGAAATTACCCTGCGTCTTTATACGTGGCAACAGCCACACAGGCATCTAAGGCCAAGGACAATCAGTTGATTGCCATGAAATTGTCATCCTTGGCTAAGACTTTGGTGAAGGACGAAGATGATGAGGACGACGAGGAGGATGAAGACGATGACAACGTTGACCCTGTCATGATGTCTGAAACCGTTCCTCTCAAGTCCACCACCAACAGAATCCGGGTGTCTCCACATGCGCAAGAAACCGGAGAATACCTCACAGCCCTTCTGCAAGAGAACGGAGAAGTGCACATCTTCGACTTGGCCTCACAATACAAATCTTTCAACACACCAGGTTACGTGATGCCCAAAACTGCCAATAGACCTGCCCACACCGTTCGTGTCCACGGCAATGTGGAAGGGTACGGGTTGGACTGGTCTCCACTCATTAACACTGGAGCACTTCTAAGCGGTGACTGTCTGGGCCGTATCCACCTCACCAATAGAACTACGTCTAACTGGGTCACGGACAAGACGCCATTCACTGCCTCACACGACTCCATCGAAGACATCCAGTGGTCCACAAGTGAAAACACCGTTTTTGCCAGTGCTGGCTGCGATGGCTATGTGAGAATCTGGGACACTCGTTCCAAGAAACACAAGCCGGTGCTCTCAGTGCAGGCCTCCACAACGGATGTCAATGTGATTTCGTGGAGTGACAAAATCAGCCACTTATTGGCATCGGGCCACGACGATGGCTCCTGGAGCGTGTGGGACTTGAGAAACTTTACCGGGAAAGAACAGCCTTCTCCCGTTGCACACTACGATTTCCACAAGTCAGCCATTACGTCTATTTCCTTTAACCCATTGGATGAGTCCATTATTGCAGTCTCTTCAGAAGATAATACTGTCACGCTTTGGGACTTGGCTGTGGAGGCAGATGATGAAGAAATCGCACAGCAGAAGAAGGAGACACAGGAGTTGAGCGATATCCCACCACAATTGTTGTTTGTTCACTGGCAAAGAGATGTGAAGGATGTCAGGTGGCACAGACAGATCCCCGGCTGTTTGGTGTCTACTGGAGGAGACGGGTTGAACATTTGGAAGACGATTTCGGTCTGATGCATATAGATACTAAATCTAATTCTGGAACATAAATCCGGCTACATATAAATGTACTAGAGTGTAGAATTTAACTTCAATAGTCAATTACAAACTTTTAATCTAAACTTTAATGATCAATTGTGTAATGTTTGCAATGGCAGGGTCAAACCAAGGTCTGTATGGTGGTCGGGTGTTGCGTGCGATGAGTTCGCAGTTCATCCAAAAGTCTAAGTACTCATGGCTAAGAAGGACAAGAAGGCCAAGGAGGCCAAAAAAGCCCGTACTGCCGAAAAGCAAAAGAAAAACAATGCCAAATCGGACTCCAAGAACAAAAAGTTGGCCAAAAAAAATGGCGAGGATGATGATGACCAGGATATTGATGCCATCTTGGAGCAGTTCGCCAAAGAGCAGGAGGAGCATAACGCCATCAAGATTGAGGTGTGCTCCAAACCATCCAGTAGATTAAACCCATCGCTCGTGGCTTCACCAATCCACGGGAAGCGGGAGTTATTCTTGTTCGGAGGAGAACATGAAGTGGACTCACATGCCCACTTCTACAATGACTTGTACACTTACACCATTGAGAACAACACGTGGAGAAAGATCACATCCAAGAACTCTCCACTTCCTCGTTCCTCCCAAGCCATGTGTGCACATCCTTCAGGAGTCATAGTGATGTTTGGAGGAGAGTTTTCGTCGCCAAAACAGTCTACTTTCTACCACTATGGAGACACTTGGATCTTGGATGCCGAAAGCAAGGAGTGGACCAAGCTTGACCAGAAGAAGGGCCCCTCCGCCCGTTCCGGCCACCGTATGTGTGTGTGGAAGAACTACATCATTTTGCATGGTGGATTCCGTGACTTGGGTACTCTGACCACATACCTACTGGACATGTGGCTTTTCGACATCACCACCTACAAATGGACAGAGGTGGAGTTTCCCTCCACTCATATCTTGCCAGATGCCAGATCTGGTCATTCGTTGGTGCAACATGCAGAAGGTGCTGTGATCTACGGTGGTTATTGCAAGGTGAAAGCAAAGAAGGGCTTGCAGAAAGGAAAAGTGTTGACGGATGCATGGCTTATTAAAATGAAAGCCGATCCTAAAGCCATCCGTTTCGAGCGGAGAAGAAAACAGGGTTTCACTCCGTCTCCTCGTGTTGGATGCTCCATGGTCAGCCACAAGAACAGAGGTATTTTGTTCGGAGGAGTTTATGACTTTGATGAGAGTGAAGACAACTTGGAGTCGCAGTTCTTCAACACTTTGCTTTCGTACCAAACAGACTCCAATCGGTGGTTTAACTTGAGTCTTAAGCCTCGCAAGAAGAAGAAGCAGGAGCAGCAACCACAGAAGACCAGGGACGAGGACTTGGAGGAGATTTTAAACTCGATTTTGGCCAAGGCCAGCTTGAACGATGACGAAGAAGACGAGGAAATCTCACAGATTGAGCGTCTTAAGCAGTTGGAGGAGAGAGAGGAGATGGAAAGCGATAGAGTGGAGTTCGCCATTTCTAACCAGTTACCCCACGCCAGATACAATGCAACTACGTGTGTGGTGGACGACACATTATACATCTTTGGTGGTGTGTTCGAAAGAGAAGAACAAGAGTTTGCTCTTGACTCGTTCTATGCAATTGACTTGAACAAATTGGACGGAGTAAAGGTCATTTGGGAAGACTTGAGTGAGTTAGAGAAAGAGTATGTGGGCTCCGATGATGAAGAAGACGAAGAAGATGAAGACGACGAGGATGAGGAGGATGAGGAACCAGAAGACGATGAGGAGGAAGAAAAGGAGGAAGAGGAGCAAGAAGAAGAGGAAGAAGAGGATGCAATTCCAGACCCACGGCCATGGCTCCCACAACCCAAGCCTTTCGAGACGTTACGTGCATTCTACGTGCGTACGGGTGCACAGTTTTTGGAGTGGTCCATCTCCAACAACAAAGACGCACGTGGTAAGTACTTGAAGAAGGCAGCATTTGATCTCTGTGAGGACAGATTCTGGGAAAGAAGAGAGCAAGTCAGAATCACCGAAGATGAGCTTGAGCAATTGGGCGGTGTGGGTGACATTGTCGAGAAAGATTTGTCGGTCAAGACCAAGAGAAGATAGAATATGAGTGTGTATAAAACATGAGATTTTTAGTAGTTGAAATAGTTGAAATAGTAGATTCTGTTAATTCAAAAAGTTGGATTCCGAAAATTTTGGTTGAAAAGAGTGAAAGTCGTAATTAAAATGTACTCTAAATGTGTAGGCTCATGCGAAATGAATACCCATCTGATGGAAGGCATACAAAAGCTTCAAAAAATCGGTCTGATCCATCTTTGCCGATCTCTGCTCTGCAAAACCCGTTTCGGAGAGCACAGTATTGATTTTCTCCTTGACAACGTTGCTCAAATCGCCTTTGGCATCCGTCTCCATGGCATCAGCATTCTGCAGGGCAAGGAAAGCCGTGTAGTTTTTCGTGAGGATCTCAAGCACATTACTGGACTTGAAGCCGGCAGCAACGGTCTTGTTTTTTCTCACAAAGCAAATTCGGAGCAATCCGTCCCATTCGTTAAAGTCCACCGATGGACGAGGTTGTTTGATCTCAATCCGCACCACGGAAGACTCCACCTGTGGGGGTGGACGGAAGTTGTTCTTGCCCACCTTCATTATGTGTGTAACGTTGGCCCACATCTGCACGTTTGCAGAGAGTCGACAGTATAAGGCATCACCTGGTCTGGCCAAAAGACGCAATGCAAATTCTCTTTGGAACATGAGAATCGACACACGTGGAGGTCTTGGTTGGTTGAGCAATTTGAACACTAAAGGAGACGAAATCTGGTACGGCGTATTGGAGATACACACATCGAAATAGGGAAGTTCGGTCTTCATAAAGTCCCCAAGCAAGATCTCAAGCTTCTTTTCTTGTGGGGTGCCATGCACTCTCTTGGTCAACTCGGCAGCCATTCTGGGGTCCATTTCCACAGCTATCACCTTTCTTGCTTGCTCCAAGATTCTCACCGTAAGATTACCTGTACCAGGTCCGACTTCCAAGACCACATCACTAGGTTTGATCTGCGCCTTGTCTACAATACCCTGGGCCACCAAAGGGTTCTTGAGAATGTGCTGGCCAAGGTTGGTGTTGAACTTGAACACCGAGTTGAGGTGCTTGTCTGCAGACACCGTTGGGCCGGTAGGGCTGGCCGACGTGGAGAACTTCTTCTTGGGTGCCTTGGCCATGTTGTATTAGATAGAGATGGTAAGTGCAAGTCATCGCTGCGCGATGGACCTCCCTCCTACACCCGTACATCTCAGGTCGATTTGCAACCGTTCGCAGTCAAACACGAGCATTTCAGTCACCACCAGAGATCAAATGACTGACCTGTTCGGGAAAGATGAGGGTCGAAACACAAATATCGGTCATGTTAATGTTTTGGCTTATCTTGCTTACCTCGCTGATGTTTGTTTTATAGTGCACCAGAAGATACCGCCATGCGTTAGACAGTTCGACTTTGAAACCTCCTTCGGTGTAAAGAGTCGAGCACGCACCCAGGTTTGTCCAGCACACAGTCACTACAAAAGTCTTTTTGAAGAAAAAAGACCAATTCCTTTAGTGAGCTGTAACAATTATCTGGAGCCCTGGCTCGCTGATTCTATACTCGAAGTGGACGAACCAATGGAACTCTCTCAACAGTATATCGAGACTTCCGTATCCCAGCTTGCAGATTACCTAGCCCAGGAGTTTGAGAATCCGTTGATGCTTTTCGATTTCAAAAACTATTCGGAAAGGGGCTTGGATGTGGTGGTGACGAGCTATATTAAAATGACCGAGGACCTATGTCTATATATGCCAAAGCTTTTACTGGACATCCAGGAGTTCAGCCTGGACATGGATCAGCAGAAAAATGCTCTTTTTAATAGCGATATTGACGGAGATCGCTTTCGTGCTTGTATGAGGCAGGAACTTGAAACCATCAAGAGGTACACTTCCCAAGTATCAAAGGCTTTCTTGGTCTTTCAATCTGGCGATTACTTGATACACACCCTTGATGGTTTATCCACTACCAACTTCACTCTTCGTAACGTGAAAATGTCTATTGAGGAGAGACATAATATGCTAAGCCAGATCCAGTGCTTCATGGACCTCTCGGAACTTATAGCTCATTGCCAATCGCTTAAAGATACCTGCACCGAGCTTATTCATATGACGGAAGTTATTAGTGTTGTGGATTCTCCTACAGAGGGCAGCTGGACTTCTAATATCTATTCACAATCAAGAGAAGAGCAGGTGTTGTACGCTCACGATAGTGGAAGTGAGACAGCGCTAGATTCCGCCAGCCACTTTTCCAAGTAATGATAGCTGTACTGGTAATAGTATTTGCTTTTCTAAAAGGTTTAGATACTCAATCTGTAGTTATGATTAATGTTAATTTAACGATAATAGTCCAAACAGTTTTCTGCTATATACAGGACTCGGCAAGTCCGGCGGAGGTTTCGCAACTTTGCACAAGGTTGCAATACGTGAGAACTACCTACCATTTCATCATGACTGAATCAAACAAACTGTCTTCTTATACAGATATTACGTGGTCATCCAAGACATTGAATTTATCAATATCCCGCTTTTTTCTCGCCATCAAAACTGGCCTTGGCGTCTCTTCCGGCTTAAAAGACACCCGCTTATCTAGAACCAATACTATCACGCAGCCGCCCCTACTCACATGGGACCATTTCCGGGACCACCTCAATCTTATAGATCTGGTTTCCACTCGAGAGAAAGAGGAAAAAGAGCAGTATAGACTTCTCAAGGAGACCATCTTGAGTATGAAGCAAAACGCTCCTCTAGAGGGAAGGACGGTTTTGCAGCCTATTCCTACTGATAATATACTGCCACCAATTGAAAATAGCAAAAGATTGATAGTTCCCAAAAGAAGATCTAAGCGTGTTAATTCTGATTTTATGCAACCACTTGACAGGAATCTAGTGGATGACTTTCGGAGAGAATTCTACAGAGTGCCCCGGCCTTTCTATATAGATTTGCCACACATTAAAAAGAAAGACGACGATGAATTATCCGCAAGTCTTATTTCTATGTCAATTCGAAAGCTTCGGGAAATCCCCCCTTGGATGCAATACAAACGACTTGTGCCTAGTGAAGAAATCGACCTTTTTAATGTTTACAGAGATCTAGAGAATAGGGTTATTGAGTTTCAATACGGCTATGAAGATGCTAGAAACAATTTTTTTGCCGTGTGTGAGTTTGTCCGAACCAAACAGCTAAACTCTAGGGTATTCAGCAAACAGTGCCAGCGTCTTAGTGAAGAGACACAAGCCTTGAGAGAGCGCCTAGGCCAGTTTCACATTGAAACCTACGACAACTTCTTCAGCACTGCACCGAGCCCGGATGAAAGCGGTACGATTCTGGTGACTCAAAGAAACTTTTCCATTCTAATGGAAATGATGTTCGATTTACAGCGTGCAAGTCTGTTGTGTGAAGAAAAACTCACTCATTGTAGCGCGTCTCTCATCAGGATAAGAAACACCTTGGTGTTAGGAGAAAATACTTTCCGGGCCTTCCAGTCGGTTCATGCCAGGTATGTTCGATACGATACTTTTTTGGAGAAATACTTCTGGAAACTTTGGTGGCACTTTGACCTTATTCAGCAGGAGCTCTTTGGAGGTGGTGTCACAGAAGCCCTTGAGAAGCACCAAGAAGTGTTAGATCAGTCCATAATTGAAACCCAAGATGCGCAGCAGATGTTGACTGTGGCAGAGCCTAAGCTTCGAGGCATAAGCCTTCTTCTCGTACAGATCGAGCGCATGCATGGAGCCCGTTCGACTGTTCAAAGTTTACACCAATACTTAGCTAGTCAATAACCTAAATTCCGGCCTATAAATGGATTGTTGATATATTGAATTATTCTTACACGTATTACCAAAAAAAAAAAAGAATAAAAATCTAACATGAGTATTTAAGAATAGGTCTGGGATTTTGATCAAGATTTCTTACCAGTATGAGGAGAGGTAGTTTGAGCCCGGATACTCGAACACTCTGCGAGAGTCACCTATCAAGTCTCCCACCAGAGTATCTGCCTCGAGTCTGATAAACTCACTTGCGACACTTGTAACATTATTCACTTCATAGTTTTCTTCAGCTTGAAATAAGTGTCTGAGTCTGCTCTCGGCGTCCGCCGTGCTCCCCTCACATGGAGAGTATAATGGCAATACAGGATAGCTATTTGCTTCTGAACCCCAGGGGTCTGGTTGACTGAAATCAAACGATACTCTTCTTCTGAGCAACTTGCTTTCGGGGGATCTTTTAGCTGGATCAGTAAGAATGGATTTGAGTGGAGAGAATGTGGCTGGGGTTTCTGGCCTCAAGGTATGAGCACGCATAGTTATGGGAGCAAAATCCATTTCATATTCGGATTCATTGAATGGAGACCTTTGCTCTAATTCTTTGGGTTCCGAATAATTGATGAGCTGATTGTCGAAGTCTAGCTGCTCTGGAGACTCTCTGGGGGCAAAGTTGTCGTTATTTTCAAGAAGAGGTACATGGGGAATGGAATCTTTGGAATGAGACTGGTCAAGGCGCTCAACAAAAGAAGACTCCGTCACCTGGCCCACGGAATCACTTTCTCTGCTTATATTCTCCTTCTCTGGCTCTGCTAATTCCAATTCCAATTCGGGTTCTTGATATTTGTTCTCGGTATTCTTGGTTTCCTGACTTGAACTGCTTGTCAACAGACCATTTGACACAAGACGTTTGTTTGGAAGATCTGGCTCTGAGATTACTTCTCCCTGATCAATTTCTTGGATCACCTCTTTCACCAGTGCTTCATTGCACGGTAAGCTTTGCGAGGAGGAATCCGTGAATACCTGGTTGATTTGACGGTCAAAATCATACTTGTAGTTTTCCACACCTGAGTCGATAAAGAGCAGAAGATGTTTTTGGAAGCCGTTTTTATCCAGAAATGTAACGAGACGCAGTCCGTTTTTCCGGTAGTTCACCACGAGAATTTTCTCATCCTCTGACTCGGTACTTTGTACTTTTGGCGTATTAGACGTGCCCGAATTCTGGCGGCCTGTGTTGGATCTGTGCCAAGTCTTGGCACCAGAATTATGATGGACGCGCTTTTTCCTCTTCCTCTTTCGATTTTTCGAGAGCAGATTCTTCTCTCGTGTATGGGCCTTCGGGGTGTGGATTCGGATATCTCTAGCTTTGGAACGCACCAGGCTTGCGTGAAGCTGCTGATTCACAGATTGGGCTTTTTTCTTCTTATGCTCTCTTTTGGGACTGTTCCCTCTTAACAAGCTGGAAATCAAGAATCCGTCCCGGGCTTTGTTCCTTGGGTGAGTTTTCGGAAACTCATCTTTCTTTACATTGGAAGTTATTGATGTCTTCTTTTCTTCTGAAGACTTGGGCGAAACTGCCTGATAATCATCAACTTCAGCTTCATGCTTTTCCTCACTGTGACTTTCACCCAATGCGGTAGTATTTGTTTCGGGGCTTGCCCTCAAAAGAGAAATTGAATCTGGAGGTGTATTTTCATTCTCTTCGCTGTGCAGAGCTTTTCCTGATTGATCTGGTAATTCTTTCCCCAGGTTATTGGCATCTGAATTTTCATTGCTTCCCAAATCAGGAAGTTCTGAATAATGCTGTATTAGAGGCTTCAGTAGGCCAGCTGGGCTTCTCATTTCAGCCCATTCGTTTTCAGAAGCCGGGAAATTCATTTCTACCGGATTCTTGGAATATTCCAGGTTATAGAAGTTACTAACTTCAGTAGGACTTGGAAGGAGCTCGTCATCTGCTGGATAAATGGTATCGTATGGTGAGCCCAGGAAAATATTTTTGCCAAGATCCTCTAACTCAATTGCAGTCTCCAATAAACATTTCAGATATGGATCAAGTTTCTCGTAAGTTGGCAGGTCTTTCTCCATGCTGCGGTATATGACAAGATGTTGAACCGGCTTATGAACTTCAAGAAGTTTCAGAGTGGAAATGCTGCTGCTCATCTCAACCCACACACTGAACACTTTCAAGCTCATTACTTGCAATAGAATCAAAAAACAGAGATCTTCAAGATCAAAAACATGACTCTGGACACAAACACCAAAATCCAAAATATCATCTCTCTGGACTCGGTTGACAGCTACGATCTTGCCGTGTTGGACATACTTGAACGAGGCATACTTCGCGTCCTGGTTCGCAGCTATAGTCAAAGCAGCCGATCCTGCACCCAGACCCTCTTCTGCCAAGTACACACCAGTTATATCCGTCACATTGGGGTGCCAATTTTTGTCCCGAATGGAAGGTATAGGCTTATTACCAAAACGAATGTTCTCTTTGTGCACAGAGTTATTTGGGTTCAATCCTTGCCTATGAGCTCCAAGCCCTACGGAGAAAATACCACGAGTTCTTGCAGACTCCACACAGATGGCGGAGCTGGAATTGGCTAAGCCTGAGCTCTCCACACTGCCAATATTGACAGTACAGACGGTGGACAAGCACAGCTCCAAGCAGATCTTAGTGTAGCCCCATGCCCCTTCAATCTCGCCAAGGACTCTTGCCATAGACAACATTGGAGTCTCGGACAGAAGTTTACAGGAAAATACAAGACTTGTGCCAGTTTCAGAATGCCTTTACAAGAGTGGAAGTATGCAACCCTTGGATGAAAAGATAAATGGGTGGATTCGAGTTGCTTATGAGATGATTGCTTTGCAGCTGAAATAAAGGGGGTTGTAGAGCTGAAATAAAAGGGTATAAGAGGTGCTTTTGTTTTCCTGCTGTTTGTAGGAGTAGTAGTAGTGAATTAGACTTTTTGCACCCAGTCGCACAAGTGTGTTGCGCGGACAAGTGATTAAGCTTTACACTTTCCGGCATAATACGACTTCAGGGCACCCTGAAACACCTGACAAAATCTGAAACACTAAAAAAAAATAGACAAAAACATAAATAAAAAAATTGTTTCAGAGAGCGAAGAAGTTTATAATACTTCCAAAAATACTTCTAACCTCCAATAAATCAGGATAATTGATTCCGATAATTGTAACTGAGGTGGAAGATCACGTGTCCTATTGTTCCCTTTCTCAGGTGCTTTTCCTCCCTGAGGAATTCAAGAGATGCCGCGAAAGAGTCAACTGGCGAGGCCCAAACACTGGGCCTGCACTTCGCGCCCACGCACATGGATTGTAAACACACCTGAGACACCAGTGAAGCTAGACCAGATACCACACAAACAACAAGCCCCTTGAACGTCATCATTTTAACCCTGACGTGATCGATCCACCTTTGAAGTACTCTTCGTGTCCCAAGAAAACTGCAATCTCCGAACACTCAGATTCCAATGGCCAGTCTGCCCGCAAAGGGTCTATCTTGGGCAGTGAACCAGTTTGACATCGAACTGATTGTGGATTTTGACCTACCGACGAAGAACCTGGATCTCAATCACCATGAAACCTTTAAAATTGAACGCATTTTAGAGACTCTTGGCTCATACTTGCGCAAGTTGAGCGACTGTGCCAGGGGCATCTTGAATCACAATACCAACTTGGACTGGTACTACGACAACAGAAAGATCACTTTTCAGCTCCTCACCTTATTGAAGAAAATAGATGCCTACTTGACTCTGATATTCGACCTAAGGCTCAATCTATCGGGTAGTCTTACTCTTGAGCAGATAGCTCTGCTTTCCATGGATTCTATGCAGCTTGTTACCAGCATCAAAAAGAGGTCCGATGTGGCCACTTCGTACATGGAACTCCGCCACCTGATCATTGACACTTTAGATATCGAGCTCTCGGACTGCTCTTCAGAAATGTTCTCCATAAAGAACACCTTTAAGCAACCATACATCAATGATAAGCTCACTATTGAACAGATTTTGGAGAAGTTTCGCTTCGATGGCCTTCGCAAAGTCAGCTCTCCAAAATTGAATTCCGTGTCTCTACCTGCATTATACGATGGCGAGGAGCTGAGTTTCGACCGGCTAGACCAACTTGAAAAGCGTTTAGATCCAATGCAAGCCTCAATTGAGTTTTTGGCCCACAAAATCGCTGATTTCGACAGTCTAAATGCTGCTCTTTTCCAAGATGCAAATGAACTTCTTGAATCCGACTTTCGGAATCTCCAGAACAGATGGGACGCCCTTTTGGTGAACTTTGCAGCTTTGAAACGCAACTCTATCGACTCCAGGTACTATAAGGTCTTCTATTTTGTGATCACAGAGATTCTGGATAGAGTGCATAAGCTCATAAGAGATGTTAAGAAAGAGGGCATAGTTGCAGTTTCCGAAAAAATCGCAGGTGATTTCAAGGTCTGCTCAAGCACAATAAAGCTCATTAACTTGGCGTTCAAGGATTCCTTGATTTACCAGAAAGACTTGTTGTCGCTATACAACGAGTCGGTTTTACCGCGATGGTCATATCTCAATGTTCTTCTTGGAGAAGAGAAACCTCCATCGCCATCTGTGGCTCTGTCCTCATCGCATGAGTCAAAAAGGGCATCGGTTTCGTCACCAAACGCAGTTACTGGCCTGAGTTTTCCGCTGGCGGGAATTGATGAGATCATGGCTATTTCAAAATTGAGCACTGGCCCGGATGTCTCACTGAGTACTCAAACAAAGCCCAAAAACCAAGACCCACGGGCTCCGTCAGGAGGTAGTTTGAATTTGGGCTTGGGCATCAGCCCAGCTACTACAGTACCTTACAGTATCGTCAGGAAAGACCGGATTATAGACTTGAATATCGACGCGCAGGAAATTCCCAAGTCAAACATACAAATGGCCATAATGGGCCTTTCAGAAACATCTGGAGTGGAGCAAAAGGTTTGCATTAAAAGTGGCGATACTATGTCTACGATCAAGAAAACCCCCATGGCTCGACTGGCTTCAAAAAACGTATTGGGTGAATCTTCTGTTCCTAATCTTTCGCCAGTGAATCGGGTCTCTCGGAAATCGAGTATGTACAGTCGGTCGCCCGAATTACCGTTGATCAGTGAAAAGACTAGATCTCCAAAACCCAGAAGAAGAACTACCAAGCAGCTCTTGGATATTCTCAAAAAGAATGACAACTCCAAGTCTAAGATGCCCCGTATTGTGCCAAGCTACCATAGCTTGCAACTCCCCATTCTCAAGAAAGTGGGAGGTAAGACTAAGATTCCTAGCATCGCCCCCGATAACCCAGTGTTCTACTCGCCTGAGCGCAGGGCCGAGGTCAAAACACCACACAGAAACTGCAGCTCTTCTAGCTGGGGTGACTTACCATCCGTCTTAGAAGACACCCCAGAGGATTATCAGGGAGAGGTGGACACCGAGGACTTTTCGTTGATCCAAACACCCGACGACAAGAAGTTGTTATCGCCATGGGTGGACAAACGCCAATTAAGCAGTTTTGCAAGCAGTACCCATAAAAGTCTTCTCCGGACACCACCCCTCGATCTTCTATCACGGAAACCGTCGTTAAACTCGGTACAAATTCCTCACCTTTCCCCTAGTGACAAGGAAAACCTCTTTCTTTCGCCCACGTGGAGATCTACGTCCCCCGAACGGCCGGGGTCTTCGATGGGATCTCGTTATGACGACGTGAATTTGACACAGCCATTGAAAGTCCCTAAGCAACGCTGGAAGTGAAAGCATGAAAGAACATATGCACGTGATCGTTCTAGAGAAGCAATTCTTCTTATACATCACGTGCTTTTAACATCGGAGTCTTTGTTGGAATCGGGTATGGAATTTTTGGTGAAACCTTCAAGAAAAAGATCTCTGCCGAAGATCTTATACATCAAACTTTCTCTTTCTGTTCTCCACTTCTCCTCCTCACTGAACTTACGGGTTGTTTGGCCCTCTATGATTTCGCCCTGTTGGACCTTTTTGGTGGATTTTCCCGACAACCGTCTATATATTTCCCAGCCTGGTATGAGAATAATTGGAATGGAAAATAAAATGAAGTACACGCCTCTGTATCTATTTCTCACTTCTTTAGGAGCCTTCTTCCAATCAGGCCGTCCGGTTTCAGCCAATTCATGGTAAAACTCAGCACCTTTTTTGGGCGGAAGGTTCTTGACAGCGCCAGGGCTTTTGTTGGGTCCTTTTTTGGGGTCGAATGAGGCAAATGTCCCGGGTTTCTTCATATGGTGATAACTGAGCAGATGATGTAACAGTGTACATTCCGAGTTTGGAGCCGCGCCTATAAACCGCGCCTATAATAAACCTCAACACCACCCCAGCACCACTTACCGTCAACTCGCTAGTTATTCCACGAACAGAACATAAATACCGCCTCCTTTCCTTCATACCATCCAACGCACCATGTCCATTGAAAACTTGATTGCACAAAAATCCAAAGCCTATCCTCGTCCCGAGAACATTACGTATGTATACGGCACTGCCGGGTTCCGCATGAAAGCTGATCTCTTGGACTATGTCAACTACACCGTGGGAATTATTGCCGGCTTGAGGTCCAAGTACTTGGGAGGCAAATCTATTGGAGTGATGATCACGGCCTCTCACAACCCTCCTCAGGATAACGGTGTGAAAGTGGTGGATCCCATGGGAAGCATGTTGGAGACCTCGTGGGAAAGCTATGCCACGGAATTAGCCAACACCACGGCCGACCAGTTGGCCGCAAAAGTGCATGAAATCGCAAGAAAATTGAACATTGTTCTCGAGTCGCCTGCACATGTGATCGTGGCTCGTGACTCCAGAGAATCGTCGCCTCACTTGGCCAAGGCCACTGTGGACGGCATCCAGTCACTTCCTGCCACCAAGGTGGATGACTACGGACTTTTTACCACTCCTCAATTACACTACATTACCCGTACTTCCAATGATCCAAGCTACGGTAAGTGCCTGGAGGAAGGGTACTACGAAAAGATGGCCTCTGCTTTCAAGAGCATCTTTCGCTTAGGCTCGGGGCAGAAGATCGATATCACCATTGACTCTGCCAACGGCATTGGTGCACCCAAGATTAAGACATTGCTTGAAAAATATTTGGACCAGGAGATCTCGTACTCGTTTGTTAACTCCTCCTATGACATTCCCGAAACTTTGAACTCCAACTGTGGTGCTGATTTCGTCAAGACAAATCAGAAAACCCCAGCCAATGTTGTTCCACAAGCTGGCAAGTTGTATGCGTCCTTTGATGGTGATGCAGACAGATTAGTGCATTACTTCCAGGATGATAAGGGAGTGTTCAAGCTTTTAGACGGAGACAAGATCGCCACCCTTCTTGCGTTGTTCTTGCAGAGGTTGCTCTCCAAAATCGACACTTCGAAGTTGACTCTTGACATTGCCGTTGTCCAAACAGCATATGCCAATGGTTCGTCCACCAAGTACGTCGAGGACGTGCTTAAAATTCCTGTGAGGTGTACTCCAACCGGAGTCAAGCATTTGCATCATGAGGCAGAGAAGTACGACGTTGGAGTTTATTTCGAGGCTAATGGCCACGGAACCGTCATCTTCTCCCCAGAGGCTGAGAAGAAGATCTTCGACTACAAATGTAGCGGCCCAGAAGAGGAGGAAGCATTAGAGGTCTTGAAGCAGTTCACCAAGTTGATCAACCAAACCGTGGGTGATGCTATTGCAGACTTGTTGAGTGTATTGGCCGTTCTTTACTACTTGCAGTTGGATGCCCAGGCATGGGACAGTGAGTACACGGATTTGCCCAATAAGTTGGTGAAGGTGATTGTCCCAGACAGAACGGTGTTCAAGACTACAAACGCAGAGAGAACGTTGGTGGAGCCCATGGGGATGCAGGAAAAAATCAATTCTATTGTTAAGAAGTACCAAGACGGAAGGTCTTTTGTCAGGGCCTCAGGAACTGAAGATGCAGTACGGGTGTATGCAGAGGCAGATACCCGGGCCAATGCAGACCAGTTGGCTGAAGATGTCAGCTCGTTGCTCAAGTGAACAATATGAACGGACCCCTCACTCATACTTTTTTTTGTACTGACCTGGGCTAACGAACTTCTTCCCCAAAGACCATAAGCCGCGGCGCTTGGCCTTCGCCTTGGCTTCGAGCTTGCGGTACCATTGTTCACAATTCCCAAACTCAGCACCTACTTTAGACTCGTACAACACAGCAAGGCCGTTTTTTAGCATCTCGGCGCTCACATCGCGGCGCCCATTCCATTTCCACACCTGCGCACGGGCCACCACTCGCTTATATTGATCAATTGAATATGGAGTGATCGTCACCGACCTATCTATAAGATAATGCTGTAGCCATTCTAGTGCCTCTGCCGAATACGGTTGCGCCGGTTTACCGAAATGGGAACTTTCCGGTGCATCTACGCCGCATAGACGAATCATCAATGTTTCATCCTTCAAATCCGTCCGTTTCGTTGGCGGATTCCGGAGCCATCCCCACCCCATAAGGGGTCCTCCAGGAGTGTGGTAAAATCGAAAGTTGTCCCCATCACCGACTCGCGTGACCTTGCCGTACAATCTCCGTTGGTTGTCTAATATGCGTGGGGTGAGGTTTAGATACGTTCTGATGCGACGAACAAACCGATTATAGAACTTGTAGGATAGGAGCATTCCGCCGGCCACTCCTGTGGAGAGAAGGATGACCTTCGGGTGGAAAATCCCGATCTCCTGCTCCTTGGAAGCTTCCCTTTTGGACATATGTATGTGGAGGCTTCTTCTCGTAATGTTTAGAGATCAACACGCGCATGCACCTCGACATCCGGCGCAGGTGAAAGCCGGCAATTCACACACCCCCATTATACGTTTCTGACATAAAGCAAATCTTTTACCCTTTCTAATGTCTGACACCTGCATAGTTCTCTGTTTTGTTTTGTTTTGTTTTGACACGTGCATAATTACACATTTGAAGAGTTAACCGGCATATATGGAGCATGTATCACGTGTATATGTCATGTGCACCCCTCACGTGCGCCAGCACTTATATGTTCTGTGAGAACACCTCTGGGTAATTTGACGATATGAACATTGCCGACGGAGAGTACGACATCGACCTCTCGGTGCTCATAGGAAACGGCACCGAAAAAGACCTGGACACTTCCTCCCTTGCCGTTCGATATGGCTTTATCCCCGATTCCATGGATCAGTCCAGTGTCCTCCACTTATATCAGGGAGACCAGATTTGCATATTGGAGGCTCTGTCCTCAGAGAAACTCAAGCAGACAGATGCACTCCCCATCATCTTTGAAGGTGTTCCTCAAAGACAGCGCCCGCAGGCGGCTGCATCGGCACCAAATGACTCCTACTATCTCTCGTTTACGCCTAAAAGTGACGCTGTGGGAGCGGAAGTGACGGTGGCCCTCAGAAAGCTCGGAAGCACTATTCGGGTCAGCAAATCCAGAAATGCAGAGAAATGGAGGGCATCAATTCGGGATTGGCGCAAACAAGCCTCTCTGGGTCATAGCGACGTGATGCTTCCTCTGCATAAATCCAAACCAGAAGTCTCTACCAATAAGGCCCCTACTGCTTCTGTGCCAACAAAAGCTCCAATGACAAAAAAGAAGGCTCCAAAGAAGGCTCCTCGGCCTGCATCCAAACGCCCACCGGCAAAGAAACCACAGAACAACGACATTATCAGTGTTTCCGACTTTGAGGATCTAGGCAGTGACGACGACGGTGATTTTCAGGATGAACACGTCATTAAGGGGAAGGTGGAGAATAGCAATCTAAACATAGTCACTGATTCTGGAAAGCCAGCAGCTGGGAAGACGGCATCCAGTATATCAGTGTCCAAGAATAACGACCATGATTTGGAAGACGAATGGGCCGATCTCGAGGACCAGTTAGAGGAGGTTTTGGAATCTGACCAAGCTTCGAAGCATCCAGCATCTTTTGATAGCGATGAAGACTCTGCTTCGGAGGATGTCACCAAAGGAGAGCCCATTATCATTGATGTCAAGGAAGAAAAAAAGGCGCCCCATCATTCGATGATGCCCCGGTTTGGCGCCAACAAGACACCCATGAGTCTTCGACAATTACATGGCAGTGCTGAAGCTAATGACTACTTGAGCAGCAGCGAAGAAGAATAGGCTAGTCTCTACAAAAAGACAGCACCTAGACACTCTGGTAGTGTTGCAGGAGTGGTGCTGTATATAGTCACGCATACTATCTTCGCGATACAATACACATATTTCTACTTCTAACCCAATGAATCCCACCACCTATGAAACCATAAACAGTAGGTTGCAGGCCTTGGAGCTTCAGTTGGGTATCACAAAAAAAGACCTACGAGACCCACAAGAGCTGCGAGACCCGCGAAACCCGCTCATTGAAAGAGAGGCTGTGGTTACTAGAATCAGCCGTCTCCATGCCAAAATCGACTCCGTCTACGCCAACAACCCAGAACTACAACATATGCCTGGTGTGATGAAGCAATTCCAGAGGCCAGGTGATAAAACTATTAAACTCATTAAGGGTCTGGTCGAAAAACCAGAGACTTTGGGTGATGAAGCAAACGAGGAAGTGGTCAACGCGAAGGTCGCTCCGGTGCCTGAAGAAGGCCCTGTTGATGATTTAACCAAACAAGAACTCATACTTATTAAACATCAACAATTAGTGAAATATTGCAGCAACCTCAAGGAGCTCCTGACCATGGAAATCCCAATATTAACTTCTGAGGCTTATAAAGGCTTGGACCCCAGCCTAGTTCTTGAAAGGAAGCACAAAATCAAGGCTGTGGCTAGAGAATTTGATTTGCTCATGGCGAAGCACCTATTGATTCTCGAAAAGTACTCCGCGCTAATCAGTACACAATCGAGGATTTGGAAGCTGGTACAAGACAGGCTAAGAGAGGCAACTATTGCAACTAATGCGACAGTGAGAGGTCTGCAGCCGGAATATAAATATTGATTTAAAAAGAATTCAAGATAAACCTAGAGATCAGTTAAAATCAGGCTGCTTGTTTTGAATCGGTGATTTATATACCAAAAAAAATAAGAAATGGACGAGTCCGGATTTGAACCGGAGACCTTTCCCATGCTAAGGGAACGCGCTACCAACTGCGCCACACGCCCGAGCAAGTGAGAATTGGTCCCTAGCAGGATCGAACTGCTGATCTTGGCGTTATTAGCACCACGCCTTAACCAACTGGGCCAAGGGACCTTTTCTTGAAAATCCGTTTTTGCGGTCACACACATTTCACAGTATAGAACAATAAATGTGGTTCGGCTCACCGGGTATATGCAGGTCAGTACTAGACCGGAGTTTACAAAGGTACAAGGAGCAAGTGGTGAGAGCCCAACAAAAATTGGGTCTTTCTCAAGTCATGGAAGAAAAAAGAGCTTTGGCAAATATCTTGGCTCCGGCCTTTGTGAAAAAGGTCGAAACGGTCAAGCTGCAATTGGTCCATTTTCAAACATACTTTGTAAAACGAATGGACAGCATTGCAACAGACCAAGAGCTGATTTTGAGACGCGAGAATTATGATCTTATCAATCAAATTAAGCTGGCAGTGGGCGACCAATTGTGGGAAGTTATTAATGACAGATATCAGATCGATGACTCCAAGGTGAATACCGCATTCTTTAGGATGGATGAATTGACGCAACGACTTCTAGCAATGGAAAGAACAATCAAGGATATGACAGCTAGACAAGACCAATTACTCACTATCTGCGAAAACTTGACCCAACAATCAAAGTTAACACTGAAAGAGATGGAGCGTACTTCCGAACGGGTGAGTATTATCTGCAATCGTATGTGTGGGCCTCATGCGGAACTTATTGATCCTATTGTAAACCGGAATGTGGGTAACCCGGTGGGTCAAAGCGGTGGCCAGAACAACGAAGAAAGAAGTCGGCCAAATAGTGCCAATGCAATTACAAATGCTGTTCCCACCCTCAAAATGCTGAAGAGAACTGATACTGTGATGAAGTTACTTGATGAGTGGTATGTGCTGAAACCGGGCATCCCATGTGTCGACAAGAGAGATACTTTGTTTGGTCATAAGTGGAGAGTTTCAAGTTCAATTTACAAGAGAAGAAAGGCGATCATTAGCTTCATTGAGGCGCATGTCAAATCAACAGAGGGATTTGTTAACATAACAAGAGAGGAACTTGGGCTTTTGGTTGAAGATTACAGAAAAAGAAATGGTTTGAAATTGAATGCATTGAGTTCCAGGTTTCAGAATGCAGTGAGCAAGAGGAAGATTGCTGAAGAGTTGCAGCAAATTTGGGATCAAAGGCATCAGCAGGGGAAGCTGAAAAAGAAATAGTTTAGGCTTCGTACTTACCAATACAACTGTATACTTACTGCTTTTGTTCACTGCCCGTAAGACATGCAAGTGCGGATTTTCAAAAAGACATTGTCAAGCTATGCCAAATAGGCCTATGTAAAGAGACTAAGAATTATTTAAGGCTTTTAATGCGTGTCTATGGCTCATAAAGCTTCAGAGTCCAAAGGTTTATACTTTCTAGTAAAAACTTTTTTTTTTCCAGGGTTTTGTACTCTGTGGTAGATAGCTCTGATCCCCAATCATTTTTTCTTGTTCGCAATTTTTTATGGTCTACACGCGAAAAGTACATAATTAAAAAATTAGGCTATAAAATCCAATTTCACAGAAATAAAGCTGAAATTTTCTTGAAGTCTATGTCAAGTAAAATTTTACTAAAAAAAGTGCTTTAGAGATAGTCTTTAGCCCAGCCCATGAAATAAATTGTGAAATTGATGAATAATCGGAATTGGGCTCAGTCGCGATGTGAATTTCTGTCCGAATAACACATGATGGGGTGGTGCTGGAAATTGTCGCTTCCTTCCGGTATCATGAGAGGTCACAGTATATACTTGAAGTGTGCCGTGTATTTTTGAGTGAGTCAGCATATTATTAAAGATAATTAGTTCAAACAAGTTATTATAAAGATAATTACCTGGGCAATGCAGCTAATTCTTCTTGAACTTAGCAAACAACAGGCTGAACTTGAAGGTGCTCAACCTGATGTATCTGTAAAGAAGCATGCATGCACACATGTTGAAGACAACGAAGGCACAGAAGAAGCCAATGTTTCTCCACACATATTTGTATTTAATTCCCACGGTCAAAAGGTACTGATCTGCAAGTGTGTACTGACAGTAGCCACAGTTGGTGGTGGCCTCTGGGTCCTGCAAATAACCTTGAGTCCGAGCAATGAAGTTACTCATGTACTCTCCACAAGTCTGACCACTTGGGGGATCAAAGTAGGAGAACTCTTTGGCAGCACAATGCACGGTTCTTCCATGGAGGATAGAACCCACCAAGTTCTGGATTGTGTATGTATAAGGACTGATCTTGTACATGAAAGTCCAGAACCCGGGCATGAAAGCAACGGGCTGCACCACTCCTGCGAACGAGACAATGAAAGCGTAGAAGAACGAGACCAAAACAGCTGCAGACTGAACGTCGGGTGCAAAGTATGCCAACATAAGTGCAAATGAGATGTTAAACAATTGCAAGAAGATGGCGTATGTGAGGTAGAATACTCCCGCATGAGGACCTGAGGTATCTGCCTGAGTAGGGAAATATAAGCAGACGAAGAACAACGTAGCACCAAAGAAAGTGTAAGGGATCTCATTCACAAATTGAGAAAGCACCATGACCCACCAACTGTAGGTGTTCGAAACCTTTTCTCTTCCCTCGAAATTCTCTCTCATCATCAAACATTGCGCCTGGATTTGGTTGATCAATGGAGCAGAAACAACCATAGATAAGAAGGCACAAAACATACCGTTCTGCATTCCCGTCGTTGTATGTTTCAAGCCAAAGAAGGTGAAGCCAATAAACAAACCGTTGATAATCATCAACATAAACTTGGCCATGATATACTCTGGGTTTCTCCAGAATGCAAGCGCAGTTCTCCATGTAACAACCCGGAATTGGTAGAATGGGCTGGTTGCATATTTCTTGTGAAGCTCGCTAGTATCCTCGCTATTCTCGTGTGGGTTTTGTTGACGGCTTTTACCTTCAGTAATGAGATCATCGATTTTTACCATCGTATCTTTCTTCTCCTGTGAGTTTTCCCAAGTCTGGAACCAGTCAATGTCAGTCTTGGCAGTGGCACCAGCACCAATCACATCAAGAATGTATTCAGCAGGGTTTTCAACACTTTCACACTTTCTTCCTCCATTTCTCTCAAAGTAGTCGATAATTTGAGTAGAGTTCTTTCCGATGTTTCCAAAGTACACAGTTTGTCCACCCTTTTTCAAAAGAAGCAAACGGTCAAACTGTTCAAACAAGGTAGATGAAGGCTGATGGATCGTACACAAAATGGCTTGTCCCGCCTTTGCCAAGTCTTGAAGCAATTGAACAATAGCCCAAGCAGATTGGGAGTCCAAACCAGATGTAGGCTCGTCCAAGAAAAGCAAAAGCGATGGCTTTGCAACCAATTCCGTTCCAATGGTCAATTTCTTACGCTGCTCAACATTAAGACCTGATCCAGGTTTGCCCACGATGGCTTCAGCGTATTCTTCCATATTCAAAATCTTGATAATTTTTTCAACATAGTCCAATTTCTCCTGGTCTGGGACAGATTGGGGCCTTCTCAACCTGGCAGCAAAGTTAAGCGCTTCTCTGACAGTAGCCTCCGGAGCATGGATATCTTGCTGTTGAACGTAACCGGTTCTGCGAACAAAAGATGTATCCAATGGTTTTCCGTTGACCAACATGTCACCAGTCACAACTCCCATGTCAATTCTTTGAGCCAAAGTATTCAACAATGTTGTTTTTCCTGCACCGGATTCACCCATCAAGGCAGTCAATTGACCGGGCAAACAGAAACCAGACACGGCGTCCAAAAGTTTTCTCTCCGCACCATCATAAGGAATAACATAGTCAACGTCTTTCCATACAAAAATGTCATCAACCCTTAAATCATCAAGAATCTCAGAAGAGTTTGTATCGGACTTCTGCAATTCTTTGTTGACAGCCGGCCCTGCTTCCTCATCTGTACCACTGGCCTCGTGAGGCATGACAATGTAGTTGTTCTTCCTACCTCTCAAGAAAAAAAGACGGTCAATGCCACCTTCAACTGGGCGGTTCACCTCACTTCCGATGGCATTAAGAGCCATGAAGAAAATCAAAAATCCGAAGATGATACCAAAGTTTCTCCAAACATGACTGAATGAATATTCGTAAGATAAATTGATGTAGCGATCACCGTCAACCCAAGTTTGCCCTTTGACCGACCCAATAAAATTACAAACAGTATTAGCGGAAGAATATCCAGGCCCGTTTGGGGTTAATCTGCTCGGATCACAAGGCATTTTTCTTCCGTGGAATTCAGTTGTAATCATCGCTTCGAATCCATAAAGGACTGGGTTGATGTAAGATATCCACTTGAACCAAGGATGCATGGAAGGTCGTTGAATCATGTAAGACGAGTACATCAATGCGGCCAAGATGAAAACACCCGAAATTGCATTGGCCCCAGCAATAGATTTGTTCCATGAAGCAATTGCCTTGAAAAGATAGTTCATTGCCAATGTAACCAAGAACGAGAAAAGCAAGAAAGTGAAAAATTTCCCTGCTTCTCTCGTCAAATTCGATAAGAAATAGATGATGAGGCAGAAAAAGATGTTGATAAGGAAAGCAATCGGAACCACAGTAAGGCAATCAGCAAGGGCGTAAGCCGAAGGATGATAGAGACTATAATTTCGCTGCTTCATCAATATAGGTCTAGCCCCAAATGTATTAGAAACTTCTGCCAAACCACTCAAAGACATGTACAAGACCGAAAAGAAAATTATACCACCTCTGGAGAACGCGCCACTCACTGTATCTGAAGTATTGTAATACAATGATCCCGCAATCAAAGACTGCAGAACAGCTGCCAATATCTGAATGATAGTGTAAGCTTTGTCATTAACAATATTTTGAATGGACCTCTTGAAACAAAGCATCAATTGACTCTGGAAGTTGATGGTATATTTAGACTTCAATCTTTGACGTTCTTGCTTTTGTTGTTTGATGGATTCGATGAGAGTATTCTTGGTTTGATCTTTTGTGAATTCCTGCTTGTAAGCGGCAATCTCAGCCTTGAGTTCAGCAAATTCCTCCGAATTTTCCCAATATGATTTGAACTCCTCGGCAGTTTGAGGAACCTTTCCCTCCATGCCTTCGAAAGCAGTTCTACCAGCAGGATCAGTCACTGAGGTCAAGAACTCTGCGGTGGTCTGTCTTGGTGGACACTGGAAACCCATCTTCTCGAAGTAAGCCTTTGCCTTTTCAATAGGGCCAAAATAGATCTGTTTACCAGAATACAAAACAGTCACTTTGTCGAAAGTTTCATAGACGTTTTCTCCCGCTTGGTAAATAGTCACAAAGGAAGTTTTCCGCATAAGGTTTGTAGATAAACGGATGGCTCTGGCATACTCCAACGCAGTAGAGGCATCAAGACCTCTTGTGGCATTATCCCAACAGTATATGCTTCCTTCACATGCCATGGCTTCAGCAATAGAGACTCTTTTTCTCTCACCACCAGAAACACCTCTTATGTAATCATTACCAACTTTAGTGTTGTATGTGTGTCTCAAGCCAAAGACAGTGGCCAACATATCTCTATTAAAATTGATATGCTGCTCAACTGAATGGCCACCGATTCTCTTCCGGGGAGTTTTGCATGCGATAGCAAAGTCGAGGGTTTGCTTGACGGTCAAGTGTGGAAGGTGCACATCTAATTCAGGATTATAGACCAAATCCGAGGAGAACTCCTTCAAAACCTCTTCACGAGAGATTCCATCATAGTTCACATTACCTTCAAAACCTGTGTACATGGAAACATCGGTTCCACTGACTGCTCTAAGAAAAGTAGAGCAACCTGAGCCTGGTCTTCCTAAGACCAAAAGCATCTCTCCGCTCTTCACAAGCCCATGGAACTTGTCCAAAAGAGCACGGTCTGGAAGTGCCTTGGCTTCCTTAGCCTTTTGGATTGCGCCAAATGGACCTTTCAAAATATCAGACATGGTGGGTAAGTAAGTGTATGTTTCATCCTTTCCGTACACAGACAAGTCTTCAAAAGAGATACCCAAGCTTCTGAACTTGATGCCCTCTTCCTCAGCACGTTGACGGAAACTCTTGAGAAGTCTTCCCAAATCGAAGTCATCGGGGTTGATGGTAAGGTCATCTTCATTAAAGGATTTTTTGGTGGAAAGTCTTCTCGATAAGGTTTCCAATTGTTCTAGTATATCGGAGTTTGCTTCTTGTTGTTCGGGGCCCTTAATCTCTTGGATCTCCAGAGATTGGTCACTCATATTAGGTACAGCCTCAGGAGGGTTTGATGGTTGCATCTTGGAGAAGAATAAGATAACTTTAAATCTAGGGATGCATGCGGCTTTTAAAGAGCCAGGTTGTTGTGACTGCAAAACGTGCGATGTCATACAGGCAAGCCGCACTTGCTCGGCACTGATGCACGAGCAATCGATCCGAGAGAGAACAAAGGCTAATAGAGTGAGCTATTTAGTCCTAGAATTTTTACAAAAAAAGTGGAATCATAGACAAAGAAGTGCAGGGAGTTTTTTCCGTCTAGTTAGAAATTTGACGCTTTTAGTGTAGGGGGAAAAAAATCGATCCAAACTTCAAGCCGAGGCGGAAAGCGAGACCGAAGGAGATTTATCCCGTGGCCCTCACTTTCACTCCCGGCGGACGGCAGACAACGTTTGACATTTGGTTATACGCCAGACAAATACCGTTTGGGTAAGTACCGAGCCCAAATTTACTAAATTCATGCTGCGTCTCTGTTATTAGCTGCAAGTACGATTGATGATTGACTAATTGACCTAGCCTAGACCGATATCTACATGTTGGGTGATTAGTAATGAATAGTTAAACTCATACATGGCTATGTATGAATAACCCACATACATTTCCCAAACAAGGCGATACTTGCTACCACTCATTAAATATTCTTGATATATTCTCGCGTGTGCTCGTTTAAGTTTAAGTACAGAAGGCAACCAATGCCATGTTACAAGAAGTATATCAATGAAACACCCCCTCAAAAAAAAAAAAAAAAACGAGCCACCAAACACAAACTGGAGTCAAATCGTCAAATCACAAGCCATCAAATATGAAGCATAAAAAGGAATCATACACAAGAACAATTGTATATAAGGTTACCAAAAACAATCATCACATGCTGGATTACTAATACACTCGAAGTTGAAAGCATTTATATACGACCATTGAACCCTTGGAATTGAGACACTGATGTCCGAACTTTTGAAGTAGGCGAAGCATTTTTATTTCTGTACCTATTGAATGATTTTCACCTCGTATGTGCCCACCCAAAGCAATATTATGGAATATGTGCATTGTTGAGTGTATAAATAAAGTGGATACAATAACCAGGGGGGGTGAGCAAATATAGAAACTTCCCAAAATAGCTTACTAAGGTGGAGAATATGAGTGCATGAATCAAGGTAGCCGTGCGTCTTGAATTTAGACTTCGTCTAATAACCTCACCGTAATGTCCAGATTCGGATGTGGTGAGATACTGAGGTATGTCTAAACTGTTCTACGAGAGAGATGTCCAGGAAATATACAAGTATTAGTTCATGGTTTAAAAAAAGAAACGCATTGGAGAAAAGCAATGTCCTGAATTCTGCTAAGCCTCTATACACTGGCCCATTCTTCCCTTCTGTATAGTAGAGGTGGTATTCCTGCAGCCCAGAGCTAAGCGATGTGCGCGCTGTTTGCATTCTCGAGATCCCCTGGCTGGGCCATGTTGAGTATCTAGCCCAGTAAGTTCAATTATTCCGGTTCCGCAACCCCTAGAATCTTAACGTTTTTTCCCTTGAAATTACCACTTTCATACGTATCAAACCACGTGATATGCGAATACAACCCTTTCTATGAATTGAATTTTGGATTTATTTCCTTGGTGTACGGGTGTACAGGGATCCGCACTCCAATTACCCGAGTGCGGCTTCTGCAGGATGTTTTGCTTTCGTGCTTGACGGCGTGAGGATACAATAAACACTCTTCCAGGTACAGGATCAGCGGTCGCAGTCCTCTAATATCGACATTCTTTAGACTCAAGCGAGCTTTTTCAATCTGGGCATACTTCTAAGATTCTGGTGACCTAGCCGCACCTATAGCTATTTTTGCTACTTACCCTCGTATATAATCGTTGTATCACTCTGTTGACTTAAAACTAGAGCAAAACCTTTGTGTACGGAAATATAGGGTGTCCTTTAAGTCTTTCCTTCCACAAACCAACACGACCCACGCCACCATGAGTTCAAGCCCAACAAAGCAGAAATCTACTTCCAAGGTCATCGATGACCTCCACTCCAAAATTGATGTCTTAACTGAGGAGTTGGAGACTCTCAAGGTCTCGCACTCTGACTACAAAAAGCGGAATGAAAACTTGTCCACCAAAAATGACTCCTTGATTGACCAGCTCGCAAACTGCAAGCACGAGAATGATATGATTAATGCTTTGTTGAAGAGAAAAGAACGCAGAATTGCCGATTTGGAGAGGGAGTTCGATGACATGAGCTCCGAGACAGAGGCCTTAAGACTGCTGGCTAAGAACTACAAAATTCGCTGTGAAAACTTGCTGGACTCGTCCAATTCTTTGACTGCTGAGTTTGAGCGTCTTAAGATCTCCTACGATGCCTTGATGGCGTCCCAGGTGGAGTACAAGCGCCATTATCTGGACCAGGTGGCCTCTTTGTCTAAGCAACTCGAGGCCTTGAAGCAGGAATCTTCTGCTAACTTGAAAATGTTGCAAGAAACTCAACAAAAACATGAGAAGGACCACGAAACCCTCTATGAGAGTCTCACCACCAGAAACAAATCCATGGAGCTTGTTTACTTCAACAAGAACAAGGCCGCCATTTCTGCCTTGGCTCTCTTGGCCAACGTTGCAAAGCTTCACGGTGAGGAGTCAAAATCTCTTCTTCATGATAATGTTGAGATCATTAACGCTGCAAGGGAGCAAAACCCCAAGCTTGCCGAAATATTGTCCGAGAGAACAGAAGCTACCATCGATCTTGAAGAGCTTCTCCGTGATTCAGAGGAGAAGCTAGACATTCTGTTTGACAGCCTGGATCATTCGTCGGCTGAAGAGCAGAATAAATCGGCGAGTAAACAAGCCTCAAACAGGAAAAGGAAGAGCAGAAGGTCTTCGAGAATGACACCGGAAGCCACAGAACACAATAGTGAAACTCTTCCTAAAGCTCGTGGAACTGCAAGAGATTCTTCTCGCAGATCGCCGTCTTCGGAAAGTGCCCACAACTCCAACAGACGGACTAGCTTCCAAAGAAGATCTTCACAGAATGTCAATGTTTCACGTGGAGCCAGTGGTGGCAACCGAGCATCGCAAACCTATAACACTTTAGGGCATGCTAGCGGTAACAATACACTCTGGAAGCTGCCATATGGAACTGCCAACGGCTGGTCAAGTCAAGGTTCAGACAATGGGTTCTCGCAAAACAAAAAGAACTTCAGCAACCACAGCAGCACTAATAACAGCAGCAGCAACAGCAACAGCAACAGCAAGAACTCCAAACGGAGATCGTTCTACGGTGGTAGCAGCCACTACAACAGCGGATCCGAACGGAAAGCTTTTGGCAAGCTGGATTCCGATGCATAGCTCATGAATGAGAGCATATTTTTTTCGAGGTTATTATCTATTTAAAAGCCGTTATAAGACCGTCCCCATACCCAATGAACAAGAGAGGGTCTGTCCCTAGTCTCCTTGAATGCAAAGCTTCTTTTCTAGTTTTAAATAATTGTCCGTTTCCGCCGCTACGGCTGGTCGAATGAATACATAAAGACTTCTTTTCCGGCGCCTGTTTACCAACAAAAGTAGGTTTGATGACTTCTTCTGCTCTTTCTAGCAGGAAAAGCTCTTCAAATGTCTTAGAGTAGCCTCGCACAACTCCATCCCAAAACCCAACCACGAAACTGCCAGAGAGGACTTGAATGCACTGAATCCCGTAATGCCTTAGATTATGAGTTTCCAAGTTCAACACGTCAGACGAATCTCCAATAATTGAATCTTTAGTGCTTGAATCTGCAGTACTGAAATTTTCGTCCATTAAATTGTGCAAGTTGTAGATGTGTAATTTCTTGGATGCTGAGCCGGTGAGCAATTGGTACGTCAGTTCATCGTACTCTAGTGAGAGCAAAGGCAGAGGAGTATGGTCGTTTGCCAGGAAAACCTTGAATGTCTTACTAGGTTTGAACATGACTAAGCGGTCCAGGGCCGAAGTCTTGTCGTAAGTTTCATTTTCAATAGCTAGACCAAAAACGGCACCCGATTCGTAGGCAACAAAGAGAAGTTTCTCAGAGATGAACTTGAGCCGCATGATGATGCCATGTCCACCGCGGCCCACTGCATCTGAAGGGCCATTAACCTCTTCGATTTCCTTAGGCTTATCTTGAACCGAGGAAATGGCCACATTCTCAAGGATTCTCGAAAACGAAAACGCTCCAAATGGGTCTTGGATCCGGTACACATCCAAATTGTCCGAGTCTACGGTAGCAGGCGTAGCTAGATATTCGCCAAAAAAATCCACGTTGGAGAAATTTAATGAGTTGACAGGAATTTCCACGTGAGGCGGACGTTCGGGATCCAGGGAGCTGCTCAAAAGAGAACTATCTCCGGAGCATTTCAGAAGACTCTGGCCATCTACTTTCCATAACCGAATGCTTGAATCCCTCCCGTGGGTTAGGAGCCCATGCGGCGTTTGTTTAAGGGTTAAAACATGACCGTCATGAGCTTTCCATAGTGCTCTGGGACGTCGAGTTATGAGGTTCCACACCACCACCCAGCCATCTCGGTCAGAAGTGACAAGGTCGGACTCTAGGCTGGTTATACACGATACGGGCGCCTTGTGCCCTCGTAGCGAGAATTGCTGCTTCATGAACCGTCAGATGTATGAAGTTCAATGTGTGAAGTCAAATGTATGATGTGTCTAACGTGGTTATGACTCTGATGTCAGATGTGAACGCCTCAGGTGTGTGTCAGATATGAAACGATGTCAAATGTGACGTCAGATGTTTTCGCGGCTGCGACTACCATGTACTAAACCATACAAACTATAATATTCTGGTGGTGAAGGTAGGGTGCATTGCCAATCTCTTCAGATTATGATTTTGTGGAAATAAGGTAATTTGAGGAGACAACTGATGATTCAGTCAAGGTAATGACGCGTAGTGAAGTGCAAATAGTGTAAGTAACGATAAGTAGTGACGCAGTAGTGTGTAATGGTGATAAGTTTAAGTAGTGATTGCAGAGAGTAACCACTAACAATAGACAGTAGACAATAGGCAGAGATTGTTAGACAGTTAACAGCCAATATAAATGAGGTTGAATTTTATCTATGACCGACTTCTTAAAATTCTTGTCAAGAAAATTTTTGACATCACATCCATGGCTAATGACTCACTGATTCACATGGTCTGATTTAAAGTATCACGTGAAACCGGTAGCACTCCCAGACCCCACACTCCCGTGATGAGGTTTTCGGTACCCCAGAGGCCATAAGGTCATTTCTCGGCAAATCAGCCTTCACCTAGCCTAAAAATTACGATACCACCCAAGAAAGTCTTATTCTTTCCTCTTTCGTCGGTGATTTCCGGATACCTTGACCAGAGCGCCGATTGGCCGTCTGCAGGCGCGCCCCACATTTCAACCCCCCAACTCTCATTCGCCAGGATCTATTTCTTTATCAGCCACGGAGAAATATATGCTTAAAAGGCCTATCACGTCTTTTATAAACTTCAATCCCATCAAAAGTATTCTTCCCATTCGATCAATTGCCTCTAATATGAGTGTTCCTTACAAGCAAGCCGAGCACAAGCTCACCATGATTCCTGGCCCCATTGAGTTCTCCGACCCAGTGTTGTACGCCATGGCCACGCCTTCTCAAGCCCACACATCTCCGGAGTTTGTCAAGACCTTCCAATCTGTTTTGAAGAACTTGAGGAAATTGTTCAAGTCCTCTGACCCCAAGTCTCAAGCATTTGTTCTTGCTGGTTCCGGAACCTTGGGCTGGGACGTTGCTGCCGCAAACCTCCTCAACAAAAATGATAAGGTACTCGTTTTGCTGACAGGTTTTTTCTCAGACTCGTTTGCTGACTGCTTGCGTGTTTACGACGCTGAAGTGGACGTCGTCACTGCCCCAGTTGGTGACGTTGTTCCCTTTGCTGATATCGAGGCTCAATTGAAGAAGGAGAAATACACCGCCATCACCATCACTCACGTGGACACTTCCACGTCCGTTGTTTCAGATGTCCAGAAGATTTCCGAGATCGTCAAAAAGGTGTCTCCTGAAACATTGATTATTGTGGACGGTGTTTGCTCCATTGGTGTGGAAGATTTGGAGTTTGACAAGTGGGGCGTGGACTTCGCCTTGACCGCCTCCCAAAAGGCAATTGGTGTTCCAGCTGGATTGTCAATTTTCTATACTTCCGAGAGAGCTCTCAACAAGGCTTTGAACAGAGAGAAAGACTCCACTTTCTTTGCCTCGTTGAAGAGATGGACTCCTATCATGAAGGCATACGAGTCCGGTTCCGGAGCTTATTTTGCCACTCCTGCCGTGCAAACTATCACTGCTTTGAAGGTATCCTTGGACGAGATTTTCGCCGAGACCTTGGAACAGAGATTCGCTAAACATGCCGAAGTTTCCACACACTTCAAGCAAGAGTTGGAGAAGTTGGGCTTGAAGATCTTGCCGGTGAAGCACTCGGTGGCTGCACACGGACTCACGGCCGTTTACTTCCCTGAATCCGTCAACGGTCCTGACTTATTGGCAAAGTTGGCCACTAAAGGCTTTACTGTTGCCGGAGGAATCCACAAGGCTTTGGTGGGCAAGTACTTCCGTGTGGGACACATGGGCTACTCTGTGTACGAGGGACACGTCGAAAAAGTCACTAAAGCCATTCAGGATTCGATCCAGGAATTGAAACAATGAAGAATGAGTCGGAGTCACTTATAGTCACTATTAGTCACTTCTAGTGCTACTATTTGTCACTGATGGCACTATTCGCCACTTCGACTTATACCTAGATTAACTTTCATATAGTCTAAAAATGAACACTCACTAGTCATCGTAGTCTTACCCCGTTGATAATCTTACCCCAATCATAGCCTTACGCCGTTCATAGCCAGAGAAAGTGGGTTCTAGAAGTATTGAATTGTATATTACGGCACGTGATATGTCAGATGTGCGCAACACGCGAAAAGTATAATGTCAGATCATCTTTGGCCAAATTCACAGGCCCTACCAGTTGGACAAAAAAGTTATGAATATAGATCCTTACGAAGTTCTAAGGGTGGAAAAGAGCGCCACGCCGCTTGAGATTAAAAAGTCTTACAAAAAACTCTCCCTACAGTTTCATCCGGACAAGATCCAGCAGCTCAAAACAGAGGAGGACAAGGATTTCTTCCCGAAGTTGCAATTTGCTTATAGCATTCTCTCGGACGTCAACAAAAGGAGAATTTACGATACTACCGGCTCTTTGGGATCATCAGAAGATGGTATAGACGGTAGTTTTGACTGGAAAGAGTACTTCCAGAGCACGACCGAGAAGATCACCATAGAAATGATCGAAGAAGACAAGTTGAAGTACGAGAACTCGGCGGAGGAGAGGCAGGATATCTTGCACAACTTTGAGTACTATGAAGGAGATTTTCTTCGACTTTTTGAGGTGATACCTCATTTAGAGTTCAACGAGGCCCAGGAAAGCCGAGTTTTCAGCATTGTGGAGGAGGCCCTAGATCGTAAGGAGATCGAGGGCGACCGTATACTTCACAAAACATGGGATAAGTACAAAAAGTCCCGGAAGACGAAGGTGAAGCAAGTGTTGAAGAAGATGGCCAAGGAGGCCAAAGAGGCCGAGAAGTTAGCCAAGGCCATAGGCAAGAAAAAGACCAACTCTGAGAGCGACTTACGGGCCATGATCCAAAAGAAAAACTCAGGCCGTATGGATGACCTAATTTCGTCTTTGGAGGCAAAATACGGAAAGCCTAAGGGCAGAAAGAGAGGTCTTCCTGACGATGATGAATTTGACAAGATTCAACAGAAAATGATGAAACAGAGAAAATAAAAGACAAGCATGATTTTTTTTTTTTTCGCCCAAGGGCTCTCCATGCAGTTGTTAAGTGATTTTACGAGTGTTTAGGACTGAGACTACGGAATGGAAAGAACAGAATTAGAGTGGACTGAAAATGGTGTGATAAATAAGGAGAAAAAATTGGCTTTGGAAAAGGGCCACTTTGGAATTGCGACAGAAAAAACTGTGCCCTCCCCCAAAAATCAAACAAAAAATGGGGTTCGGAAATCGGCCGAAATTGGACAGAAAATTTGGGTTTGAAGAATAGGGACTGAGAAATTGCAACGCTCGATGCAATAATTAATGGCATCTCGCATGCATGCGATGAAAGAAGTAGGGCTAAATCCTAAGCCAAGTTCAAAAGACAGATTCAAAAGTTGAGTCCAAAGGACAAATTCATAAAAGAATTCTAAAAGCTTGGGATTTCAAGCCGGAAAATCGAAGCTTTAAAACCCAAAAGCCACTTCAGCTTCCCTTTTTCCATTTGAAACACGGCACAGGCCAGCCAGCAACGTCAACTTTGTTCGCGTGCATTGGTGTGCCCGACACACGCCCGCAGTGTTTATAGACGTTTCGCGTCCCACAAGGATCTGCTGAAACGCGGGTAAAATAATATAAATAAATGATCCCATACATCACCAGGGCTCTCAAATCTCAGCCTCTACGAACAACTGGATATTCGTACATACATAATAAAACACGCTTTAATATCCTACTCGGACCTTCTTTAAGATACTCGTCTAGTGCAAAGATGTCTGATTATTCCGATGAGGATTTTGCCATTTCCGATGTCGAGGAGGTGGTCAAATCAAAGTCCAATAAGAAGGCCAGGTCATCGCCCCCATCTTCCAACGAGGATTCGACTCCCCGTAATGGTGTTAGCGCCTCGTCACAATATCAAAAGCTTTCACAGCTCGAACATATTTTGAAGAGACCTGATACTTACATCGGGTCGGTCGAGAAAAACGAGATGGAAATCTGGTGCTTTGATCAGCCGTCTGAGCTGATGGTGTTCAAGAAAGTCACCATTGTTCCTGGTTTATATAAGATTTTTGATGAGATCTTGGTCAATGCTGCTGATAACAAGATCAGAGACAAGAATATGAAGAATATTCGGGTCAACATAGACCCTGAAACAAACACCATTCTGGTCACCAACGACGGACGCGGTATCCCAGTGGAAATCCACGACAAGGAGAAGATCTGGATTCCAGAGATGATTTTTGGAAACTTGCTTACGTCTTCCAATTACGATGATGATGACAAGAAAGTCGTGGGAGGAAGAAACGGATTTGGTGCCAAGCTCTGTAATATCTTCTCACGGGAATTCCTGGTGGAAACTGCCGATCAGAACACAGGCCAACTCTACAGACAAACATGGACTGATAATATGCTGAAGGTTGGTAAGCCCTCGATCACTAAGACGAAAAATAAGAAGGAGTACACGAAGATTACGTTCAAGCCCGACCTTGCTAAGTTTAATATGGAAAGTTTGGAGGAGGACATTTTGGGTGTGTTACGCAGAAGAGTGTACGATTTGTGTGGTACAGTGAAGGATTGCAGTGTTTACTTGAATGACCAGAAGCTCAATGTCAAGAATTTCAAGGGATACGTGGACATGTACGTGAAGGCAATCCAAGAGCGAAGCCCTGACTTGGGTATCGAAAGCTCGGCCAACAATTACACCTCTGTTGTGCACGAGGTGCTCAACGAGCGTTGGGAAGTTGCTTTTGCAGTGAGTGACGGAACCTTCAACCAGGTGAGTTTTGTGAATTCCATTGCCACTACCGCCGGAGGTACCCATGTCAAATACATCTCTGACCAAATCATCGAAAAACTTTTGGAGGAGTTCAACAAGAAGGAGAAGAGAAAGAGCTCTATGATCAAAGCTAACCAAGTGAAGAGCAATATGTTTGTGTTCATCAACTGTTTGATTGAAAACCCTGCATTCACGTCTCAAACGAAGGAACAGCTTACCACGAGACCTGGCCAGTTTGCCTCCAAGCAAAAAGACAAAGCCGTTGTTTCGGACCAATTCATCAAGAAGCTCATGAAAACTAGTATTATCGATACCATCAGAACCATTGTTGATGCCAACGAAGGTAAGGCTTTGCAAAGAGATGACGGAAAACGTCGGACCAGAGTGAAGGGAATGGTCAAGTTAGTCGATGCTAATAAGGCAGGAACCAAGGAAGGTCACAAGTGTACATTGATCTTGACCGAGGGTGACTCGGCCAAATCATTGGCAGTTGCTGGTTTCGCAGTTGTTGGAAGAGATTATTACGGATGTTTCCCTCTTCGTGGTAAGCTTTTGAATGTTCGTGATGCAACGACAGATCAAATCGCCAAGAACGCCGAGATTACTGCTTTGAAGAAAATCATTGGGTTGCAGCACAGAAAGCAATATACCGCTGAAAACATTCATGAGCTCAGATATGGACATGTGATGATCATGACGGATCAGGATCACGATGGCTCGCACATCAAAGGTCTCCTCATCAACTTCTTTGAGTCTAGTTTCCCTGGTTTACTTAGTGTGCCTGGATTTTTGCTAGAATTTATCACTCCTATTGTGAAGGTTACTGTTAAGGGAAGAGGCCTGCAAAACAACAAACTTTCATTTTATTCCATGCCCGAGTTTGAGCACTGGCGTGATACCGAGGGTAAAGCTTGTCGCTGGACCCAGAAATACTACAAGGGTTTGGGAACTTCCACTTCCAGTGAAGGTAAAGAATACTTTTCTCGTCTCGACAAACATCAAAAGGAATTCCATGCATTGCAAAGTGAAGATCCCCCATTGATTGAGTTGGCTTTCTCAAAAAAGAAGGCAGACGATAGAAAGGAATGGTTACAAGGTTTTCAACCAGGAACGCATCTTGACTCCGATTTATCTGTGATTCCGATTAAGGATTTCATTAATGAAGAGTTGATTTTGTTTTCTATGGCTGACAATATCAGATCCATTCCATCGGTATTAGATGGTTTCAAACCAGGTCAAAGAAAGGTTTTGTTTGGATGTTTCAAGAGAAATCTCAAGACAGAAATGAAAGTTGCTCAGTTGGCAGGTTACATTGGAGAGAAGACCGCTTACCACCATGGAGAAGTGTCCTTGATGCAAACTATTATCGGGTTGGCTCAAAACTTTATTGGGTCCAATAACTTGAACTTGTTGAAACCAAACGGTGGATTTGGATCTCGTGCAGCTGGAGGAAAAGATTACTCGGCACCCAGATACATTTTTACGGAGTTGAATGAAATCACTAGGAAAATCTTCAATCCGCTCGATGATCCATTGTACACTTACGTCCAGGATGACGAGCAGACTGTGGAGCCCGAGTGGTATTTGCCCGTGATTCCCATGATTTTGGTGAATGGTGCTGAAGGTATAGGTACAGGTTGGTCCACCAACATTCCATGCTTCAACCCTAAGGACTTGGTGAAGAACATCAGACGTCTCATGAATGGAGAGGAATTGGAGGAATTAGTTCCATGGTACAGAGGCTGGCAAGGAGATATCGAGAGGGTTGATACGCAGAAATTTAAAGTCAAGGGTCTTATTGAGCAAGTCGACGAGAAGACCTTGGAGATCACCGAAATCCCTGTGAAAACCTGGACCGATAACGTCAAGAACTTCCTCCAGGAGGCCATTGACAGCGACAAGTCGGCCTGGATTAAGGATATGGAGGAGCAGCATACTTCCAACATTAGGTTTGTGGTTAAGTTGACCGAGGCTGAGATGTCAAAGACTCACCAGATCGGACTTCTCGAGAGATTCAAGCTTGTTTCTAGTTTGAGTTACTCCAATATGGTTGCATTCGATGCTTTTGGACGGATCAAGAAGTACGACAGTCCAAACCAGATCTTGAGTGATTTCTTCTACGTCAGACTCGAATACTACCAGAAGAGAAAGGATCACATGACGGCCGACTTGCAGAACCAGTTGGTGAAATTGAGTGAGCAAGCCAGGTTCATCAAGATGATCATTGATAAGGAGTTAAGTATCTCCAACAAAAAGAGGTCAATTTTGGTGGAGACGTTGTTAAAATTGAAGTTCACTCGTTTCGACAAGCAAGGACAGCAAGTCAAAGACTCCGACCTGTTATTTGTGGAGGATGCAGAGAACTTGCTCCGAGAGGAAGAAGAGGAGGTTGGAGACATCACCCAAATCAACCAACAGGGCGTCAACGATCTCGAGAACGAGGAAAACACCCATGTTCCTGACAATATCTACTCGCAATACGACTATTTGCTTGGTATGTCACTCTGGGCCTTGACCAGGGAACGTTACGAGAAGTTGTTGGAACAGAAAGGCAGCAAGGAAGAGGAGTTGAACATTCTCTTGAACAAGAGTGCTAAGGACTTGTGGAACGAGGATTTGGATATCTTCCTTGAGGGTTGGGACAAGTTCTTGGTGGATGACGAAGCCGAGAGAATGAGTTTGATTTCTGGAGTAGCACAGAAAACGAAGAAGAGAAGACGTGCTGTGAAGTCTGAGACTGCAAAAGATGAGCCTGTTAAGAAGGTGGCCAAAAAGCCTGCCGTGAAAAAGGAGACTACATCCAAAGTACAGTCCACTTTGCCTCTTGCAAAGAAAGAGCCATCTTCCAAGGTTTCCTCTCGCCAGCAGCTGCCAGTTCCAGCAGATGACTTGCCTACATTTTTCAAGAAAACCAGTTCGAAACCCTCATCCCGGGGAAAAGGCACCAAGAAGTCATCATTCTTCGCAGAAAGCTCCGACGATGAGACTGGCCCTCAGATCATTGACTTGGACGATGAAGAAGAGACTGTACCAGCACCGAAAAAGTCCAAAAAAGGCAAACTTAGCATCCGGGACGAGCTTGAAGATTTAAGCACTTCGGCACCAATTGCAACAGGAAGAAGAAGACAAAAAGTCAGCTACGCTGCCCCAAGCGACAGTGAGGTTGCAGAGGTGGATGAAGACATAGAGGAAGATTCCATGGAAGAAGACGAGGATGACGCCTACTCAGAGGGCGAATAGTTCCGCCCGTTGCCATACAGAATGATGCATCAATGGCAGTACGTATCCCGTCATGAATAATATACTAGTTGCAGCCTCTTTCAATTGTTCTTACGCACTATATAGCATACGCACCGCATTGGAGTAGAAATGACCGGCCACCATTGTTCTCGCCCAGCAATATGCATAGAGTCTCTTAACAAAATAATATCGTACAAGACCGCAAAATCATCGATATTCTTTCATTCTTCGATACAGACGATAAGAAGGGGTGGAACGTTTAGGTTGGTGGTTTCAATTTTGAGGAAGGTGCAAAAAAAAACTTGCCCTCAAGATCTGAACCCTCCAACAAAAAATTCAAAATTGGCCGTTTTCATGCACCACAATGCCCCGGACATTGAATTAGGCCACTTTTATATCGCAAGCCGCCATCAGATGTCTTGGCCTGTTAACAAAGACCCATCAGAATGCACATAGCCTCGCTGCCAGTATTGGACCATTCGAATCTCTTACACCCTATTATGCCATCCTCATTCAATGTAGACCCCCTCACAGTTGCGACAAGGAGTGCTTATCTCCGTGAAATGGTATATAAACCAGGCAAAGAAAACGAAACACGCTGAAAGAGTCAAAGTTCATCCGTAAAGTCTACTGTTCGTCGCAAAGCTGTCTTTCCATGAGCAGCACACGGAAGCCGGAGAACGACAACAAGTTCTGTGAGCAAGACATCAGCTGGCTTCTCCAACTTTTGGTCACAGCAGAAAAACGAAAATGGAAAGCCATCACCAAGGAAATCAACAACCAGAGTCCGAACAACCGGCAGTATCGCACTCCACTCGAAGCCGAGCGCAAGGGAGTAGCCCGGGCGTCGCATAAAAATGTGTCACCAACATACGTGACCAAACAATTTCACAACCTATTTCGTATGCCGCAAAAAGCTCACCGGTACGGCATTCTTGGTTCCTCGTTGCCGTACGCTGTGGCGGTGCGCGGGTGGAGCGACATCATGGCCAATCCGGTGACTCCTGTCTGCTACATGCACGAACGTAACATTGGCCCGTAGTCAGTTTCATTGTTGGGCCATGTCTTGTGAAGCCAAGTGCCACTCACTGGTTTTCTCTGCAAGGAATGCAGTCGTTCAAAGTGCCGGACTGCCCGTCGACGTGGCCGAGCCCTTGGCTTGGGAAAAGAGTGTTCCGGATCAAAACCTTGAGTAGCTTGGAGTCTGGGAAACCGTCATAGTAGAACAGTTCTGATTGGTCTGCATCGGTTTTCTTCATTTTACGGCGGTAAATTACCACCTCTTCGGTGTCTTTCGCTGTTACTCTGACCTCGAAAACGCCGGGTTTATCGTACAGCGGACAAAGGGCGACCTCGGCTACAAGATTGGAACTGGGGTTGCTGAATGTCTGCATGATCTCCTGAAGGTACCATACGGCGCGGTTGTGCCACTTGCACTTGGCGCAGAACTCAATGGTGACTTTGGGCCGGGGCATGGTGTAGATGAAAGAAGGGTCGCACTGGCCTTGGGTGCAAGACACCATATGGTTAGAGATACTTTTGGACTCTACACTTTTCATTTGAAAGTAGGTATGTTTGTAACTAGTTAGATAACTTGAGGGTGCTGATAGGAGCTGGGTGATTCTTGTTTAGTATCAATATACGCATAAACTCTATTTATTGGAAGGATTACCGTATTGGTCCATAATTCATTGTGCCAATGCATGAGACGATTTCCATTTTTTTTCTCCTGGTTCTGGAAATTCGCATAAACCCGGTCAAGCATAATGAATAAATGTACTCATACTGATAGGCTATAGAATTTAGTAATAAACTAAATTGCCACTAATTATGGTTGCTTAGCATTGAAATCCTTAAAAGTACTGTGGATTTTATTTTTAATGAAGTACTGATGTATTAGTCACTGACACCGTAGATATCTACACCCAAGTCCATTAAATATTCATGCTAAGCCAGTCCCATTGACCCTTATTTTCCGTCATAGTCGCATCAAACATAGCCGTGTCTCCCTGCTCTCCCGGGCCCCATTCATCTTTAACAAGCTCGTTGATCAGATGGAGCACATCTGTATGGGGACTTAAGTTCCCTGCAGAATTAGCCCTACTCGCGTCCACCACCTCCTTGGGTGACTGGGGTAGCTGTGATGCCTGGATTTGGGTGTTGGTCTGAGATTGCTGGCTTTGTTGTGCTTGCAGTTTCCCGTTAATTCCAGTGTTGTTCTTCCCAACTGGCGCAGGGCTGAGGTCGTCCCCATCCCTCTCGCTTTTTACTCCTCTTGACGTCAGTGCCGCATACCCTCCAGCCGTGGATGCCTTCCGTGTGTTTTGGCCCAGCAGTTGGCCTCTTTGTCTCTTTTTGATGACGTCTGTCTTGAGACTCAAAGGTCTAACTGTACCATGCAACTTTAAGAATAACCCACACGCATTGCACAAAGGCTCTCCTTGGGGGTTTCTTCTCCAAAGTGGCGTCGTCTTGGTGAAGCAGTTGGTGCATTCAATATTACCACCGATGCTGGGTGTCTTGGAGCTGGGCGTTGCAACGTTCTTCTTGCTATTTTGCTTGTTAAGCAGAGGTCTTCCCTCACTCTTCATGTCCCCAAGAGGCGTATATTCTTCCATAGTGACTGCAGTATTGTCTGGCTTGCCGGTATTCTTGGATTTGGGTTTCTTACCCTTTTTCTTAGGAGCAGAAGCAGAAGCAGAAGCAGAAGCAGAAGCAGAAGCAGGAGCAGGAGCAGGAGCAGGAGCAGGAGCAGATGTCACACGATTCAACCCGGAATTGGTGCCCGAGGCTGACGTAGAAACTGACCCATGCGGACTGCTGCTCTCGTTGAAATAGTCGTCAATCCAGAAGTTGGTTGTTCTCTCTTTCCTTTCATCGGGGATATTCTGATACGGTAGTTTCTGTTTTTGCTTGAACATGTTTGACGAATTTCCCTGGCCATTATTATCGAAAAATGTCAACTTGGAGTCAAGTTCGTCGTACACACGAGGACCTGCCAACGAGCCACGATGAGGTGTGTTGCTGGGAAGAATCTCCTTATTAGTCATTCCTGGAAAGTACGAGTCAGCTAAAGAAGTCTGTTCGTCAAATTCGTACGGAGTGTAAGGCCTCAGTCCTGATGCAAAGTGGTCTGAGACACTGACGAGGGAGTTCTCCTGCTTAAGCACTGAGTCCAGAAGAAATGAGGAGGGTCCTGCTGGGTAAACGAAAGACGACGGGTCGTACAGCAGCAGCGGTGTTTTCCGTTTGTTTGTAGGAAAATGGGAATTCTGAGGTACACCTATAGCCTGAGGTGCCGTTGAAGGGACCCCCAGAAACAAGCTGTTTTGCTGACTGAATTGAGTAGAGTGATTACGACTCAAATTAACCTCCGACCCATATGTACCCGCAATTGGAGCAAAGGAGTTCTCACCTTGTAGGGCCGATGTTGGTATGCATGGCAGCGTGGAAGGAAGGCTTTGAGCACCAAAATACTGGTGGGTAAAAGGAGGTTCCTGATGCAGTTGGATAAAGTCGCTTTGTTGAGGCCCTTCAAGCGTGAAAGAATCAAGCTGGAAAGAGTAACCGTGGTTCTCGTTGTCCACGTGATCTGGAGACTTACCCTTGAAAGCAGCAGACAAGTTCAGATGAATGCTCGGCTTTACAATGCCATTGGAAGTGTCATGATCGGCCTCATGTGTCATAAACGGCAGCATGGGAGCCGGGCGTTTCCGGTTGGGCACATTGTTGGTGACGGCCTCACTCATCTGGCGGATATGTGCCACGTAGTTGAAGTCCTCCTTAGTCTTCTCAGCCGAGGGCATAGATTCAACATCACGGCTCAAGAAGGGTGTTTGGATGAAAGAGCTGAGTTGAAGCTTAGTCTGGGATGCGTCCTTCAGTAGTCTCTTCCGCATCTTAACAAACATCATCCGCCATATGAGATTTTCCATACGACGTCGATAAGGAAGTAAGTTTTTGGCATTTTTATACATGTGCCAAAGCAGCTCCGCGGAATGATCAACCGAGTGTAAACGCTCGAGGTCTGTCATAATCTCTGAAACTCAGTAATGCTCAAACGTAGAGAAACTCGGAGATAAGGATGCAAAGACAACCTCGACGTTAATTGGGCGGTTGGGTCAAGAAGTGAGAAGTAAGGCAGCAAAGATTCAAGCCTGAGGATGTGCGGATGAGGTGGACGTTGGTGTAGTGTAGGTATAGCCGAGTTTTTCTGCGTCGGAGAGACTTTCGCCAGCCCGTACATTTCATGGTAGCTTGGTCTATAATCGACATGCATGCTGCCATGCGCGTGTGCAGTGTTATCAAACAGAGAGGTGTGCGATGATTGGTAGGATAGTAAGATACTGACGTCACGTGCACGGTACTGCCTGACAATCGTCGCAAGTTCCCGCACTATCGTTTGACACTTCCTGCCACCCGGATAAACTGGACAGCGGGCCTGTACAAAGGACCACATCCAAAACCATGCTTCTGTTTCGATGGGGTGGGGGGTCCATGCTTTATCGGTCACGTGCACACTTCTCCCACGTGCATTTTCTGAGCGTCACTCCGCGAGATTCTTCCCTGATATGCAAATTTTATATGGGCATCACTTACTTGAAGTTGTTTCATTGATGTTGGTGGTTTTAAGTGAATTGAGTGATGCTGGAGTCAAGGCGTTTTAAGTGTGGCAGCTACTCTAAATGTTTTAGGGATGACTATTGACACTGTTTCAGATCGGCCACCGGTTTCAATTGTTCCAGATCTTTTTAAACGTTTCACATCTGATTGTGTGTGTGTCAGATGGCATTGTCTCAGATTGTCTCAGATTGTCCCTTACCATTTCAGATCGTTTCAGATCGCTTCAGAACGTTTTAGAACGTTTTAGAACGTTTCAGGTCGTTTTTGATTACTAATTTGTGTTTTAATTTAAGCTCAACACTAGAACATGTTTCCAGCAACTCTAATAATTTTTCTGTTCAGAATTGTCTGGTTGTATCTATCATCCCCAGCATCGTGTGGTGACTTGCGAATATATCTGGCCATGTTTCGATGCGCGATTGCTAAATCTCCACCTGTCACAGATTTCGAGTTCCCTACTCCTTACACATTCCAAGACTACGAATATTACACAAAATCGGGTTATATCGCATAAAAATTAATGCAGTGGCCCTTGTGAATCTATTGTCAAAGCCATGAGACAATCGCTCGCTTCGAAAGTCCGTACCTTCTAGAACAATTTTGCAGATGGTCGTGCGCAACCCATTAAAAAGTGCGCATTTCGCTCGTCCGCGACTCCCTCACCTCAGTTGCCATCAACGGCTTATTCCTCCTTTACAACCGCTATTTTCGCCACGCCAGAGCTGACACAAAATATCATTGCAAGGCCAAAATTCGAGCCATACAATAAAGGCATCCTTAGCCGCTTATAAAGTGTCATTTGCTCGTATTTTCCTTTCCGATTTTTGCTCCCCGTCGTCTGTTGCTGAAATTTCTCCTTAGCCGCAACCTGAACTCAACTTCATCACGCTGGTTAGCCTCACACACGCCACCTATTTACAACCGCCACTCCTGTTTCTTGCAGCCTGAGTGAAGCGCCATCTTTTTCAACTAGTCTGCCCTGACGCTTTTCATGCAGAACTAGAGATTGCTCATAGTCTTCTTTCAAAATGGCTGCTAGTGCTTCCGAAATTTACCCCAAAAGAAAAATGGAGGATATCACCAATACCCAGAAGAAACCTCGCTTAGAGGAGAAGGAGTACTTTCGTACGCTTCAGGAAAGACTGCCTTCGCCTTCTTCGCCATGCTCTTCACTGTCCCCACAAAAGGACATGATGCACCGAAAGTCCGTACTGTTTGAGCTCTCTCGAAATCAACACTACGAGTGCCCTCTCTTAACGCCTAAAGACGAAGACTATTATCTGGAGTCTGAGGTCGAAGAGACCAAACCTACGTCCATTGACCGCACGGATTTGGACGATAACATCGACTACATCTCGTTAACTTCCACGGCATCGCTACTCAATACTACCAAAGTTAACATACAGACGAACATCCGTGACTTGTCGGTGCTCCGGAAAAGGGCGCAACAAGCTTCCAAGCTGGACTTGGTTGACTTCTACGCCCGTCTCATCTGCGACAAAACGTCCTTGCCTTCTCAGCATAAGGTGGTCTCCGCTCCGTTGATTGACTGGAGCAAGTACCACAAAGGATTAGGGAACGTGTCCCTTAGTAACGACTGCACGAACGATAATGAAAAGATAGTGTTTCAAGCATTAAACCTCTTCAACATAACGCCATGATATTGACACCACCCCCAATCTGTATACTAGTGGTCTAAGATATACTATACATAAGTGAATATACTAAAACGAAAATATGCCAGCTACTTCTTATCCTCTTCCTCCAGGTCTGTCACCAAGAATGCATCGGCATTGACCGGCACATCGGAGTTGAGAGGTTGCCATCTCTCATCCTTAGGCTTCTGGGTTCTCTTGGGTAAAGAAGGAGGTCTTTCCTCGTTCAAGTTAACATTTCTGCTGAAATCCAGCGACAAGATTTCAGGGTCTTCGTCGAATTTCTTGAACCGTTTCTCTTTGTCAGAATTGAAGGACGAGCCTCCCAAAGCACCGAAAAGCTTAGGGCTGGACTTCTTGTCTGAAGGTCCGTCAATTTCACTGAACTTCTTTGTGAGTCCCGTGACCCAACCGTTAAGCGTAGACTTTGCCTCTTCGAAGCCTTGAGTGAATTGCTCCTTCAATTGGTCGATTTCGTCTGGAGACTCGTCGTCACTATCCACAGGAGCAGGCTTTCTCTGGCGCTCTCTGGTGGCAGCTTGTCTTCTTCTTTCTTCGCGATTGAACTCCTTTTGCAATTGACGAGCCAAAAGCTCATCGTCTGTGAGTGTATTGGGGTTTTCTTGGCGAGCTGGCTTTGGTTGAGGCACAATTGGGTCGGGCTTGAAGTTTGGATCCAGCAAGGAAAGCAACGCGTTGAACGCAGGATCAATACGGCCTTCGGACGCAATGAGGAATGCCTTGATGTACTTCTCCTCAACCTGGGGGAAAGCATCTTGCAAATCCGCTTGCATTTTGGAAAGGGCGCTCACGGGCCGGGCAGGGCGGGGTGGTGCGTTTGCCTCTGAGTCGTCCTTGGAGTCATTAGATTCAAGGGAAGTCTTTTGCAGGGTTTTGTTTTCTTTGGTGTCCAAATCCACTTCTACCGGTTTGGAGTCTTCGTCCTTGCCCTTTTCAGAGGCTTTTGACTCGCTGTCCTTTGCTGGGGTTGTTGACTCGTTGTCCACTGGAGCCTCTACCACATTCTCTTTTGCCTTGGTGTCAGTTTCCGAGCTGAGGGTCTCCTTGACGTCAGAACCTGCAGCCAAGCCCTTGGAGGGAGAGTCGTCGAGCGAAACCGGCTCAGAAGATGCAACAGATAACTTGGTCTTGGGCGGCATGGTGGTTGGTAGGGTCTTATCAGTCGCGAGGGTGGGAGGTGTGGAGACTTGCGGGAGGATCATGTGACATAGGACTCGTGAGGCGCGGTCACGTGCGCAGACCTATATAAGAAGCAAAATTTTTTTTCACTCAGACAGTGATAGATATTTTATTCTCCGACAATAGATAGAGCTTTGTATTAAAATCAGATAATATCAGAGTGTGGACAGCGGAGGCAAAACTACTTCGGGGCCTTCTTTCGCTGTGTCTTTGAGCAAGTCTCTAGGCACCAGAAATATGGTTTCGACATCTTCAGTAATGCCAGTAGGGTAGGTTATGACATGAGAATGATTGAACAATCTGAACAGTTGGAATGACTGCATTTAGGTTTATTGTAAACAGTAGGCATATTAAGATTTGCTTCCATTCATTTGGTCCTTTCACTTGGTTCATGTACTTGGTTCATTTACTTGGTTCATTTACTGGCTTTATCGGACGTGCATTCAGGTGCTGCAGATGATACATGAATGTAATATAAAGCTAAGCATGTGAAACAACACTTAACTCTCGAACTCTTTGAGTCTCCTTTAACAACACTGAAACAAGACTGAAACATGTTACATCATAGAATTCACTTGGTTCGTTCGATTATAGTCGCCTCTCTTGAAAGACAGTCATGGACTACTGACACTAATTATACTGAGACTTCGTATACTGACACTACTTATTCTGAAAGACTATGCTGACACGTCTATGTTACGAACCTTAATGGTGGACAGAACACCTTCAGATGAGAATATTGTAGTAGACCTATATCACCATGCACTGAAGCAGATCTACTCTCTGAGACCCAATGGTACTGAGCAGTCTTCCAGTACTTTCTTGACAGTCCTCCTTTTAAACTATGTTTTTCATCAACTGTCTTCTTTATTCCCTTCCTTCTTTATTCCCTTTCTTCTTTATTGCCTTTCTTCTTCGGCCTGTGCTCTTTCCTGACACTGGTATTCTCTGCTTACACTCACCTTATAACGTAATGGATGTATTGTCTATAATACATGAGCCCGTGGGCCATAGTTGCTGGGTAGGGAATTACACTCCAGCACGATATGCAAGATCCAGCGAACGCCGTCTAATTTTCGCTTCTCATTTTGTCCTTGAGCTCAGACAACTCGTCCTTTCTTCTGTTCAAGTCCAACACTTCACACTCCTCCCACACATGCTTGTCGTGGTGACAGTCGACGGACCAATTGGCACTTTGTCTGACGAGGCAGGTTTGGTAGAGCGCAAAGTATGCTGCACATCTGTCTCTCCACTTCAAAGGAACTTTGTATTTCTGCAAGTCATCTTGGGAGACTGAGGTTAGTATATGTTGGTGGGTGGTTGTTGCGGATACGAAAAGCGGGCGGGAAAAAAAGCTGATGCTGTAAATGTGAGCTTGTGAATATACATACGGAGTGGTGGAAATTCTGTCAAGGCCATTGGGGACGATTTGTGTGCTGCTAAGAAACGGTCAAATTGTTTTCGGGTGAGCCAATGAGAAGTCCTGCGTTCGAAGTGTGCATTTATATGCAGGTCTACCGGAACCACCAGCCAAAGGAATAACCATGAAACAGTTGATGAAACAGTTGATAAAATAGTTTAAAAAGTGGCTGATGAAAAAAAAAAATAAATAAATAATGGGAGTGAATAATTTGAAAACCAAACATGAAACAAACATGAAACTCGTTCAGTGCACTATATCCAATTCTCGTTCAACTGAACCTGCCTTCACTACGACTGCTTAACTACGTTCGAGATGCGGAACACCATGTCCAAGCAGCATTGGAGGTGAACATACTGCGAACACCTGAAACAGCTCTGAAACAAGCCTACAGTTCAATCCCTGCCTTATTTCCTGGATTGAAACTTAATTCTCTTGATATGCCATGTCATGGATCTCTCGCCATGGTCACGTGTCGCCTCTTACACCCTTTCGTTAATTCCGTATATTATGCAAACTATATTAATGCTTTTGAAGTCTTTGTTTCAAGGCCATGTATTGACATTCGTAGAACTGGTCCTTGGTGGCATTGCAAAATGACGTGCCTTTACTGAGACAGTTGTAGTACGAGATGTAGTGGGCTGCACACTTGTCTCTGTTGATGAAAGGGACATCGTTTGCGTCCAACTCTTGCTGAGAGGCTGTGGGTTAGTAACGGACCGGGAATGGTAGGGGATGAATACATACGGATAGCCGGGAACTCGTATGCAGTCGAGTGTTCAGTCATTTGGTGGGGTCTTATAGATGGTAAATTGTGTTGATGTAATTGGATCGTGAGAAAAATTGATGTACGGATGTGGTGTACGGATGTAGAGCCCGGGGAGAAAGAAAAAAACGGTGTACGGATCTGAGATTTATGGGGTTGAGGTACGGATGTACTTATGAACCGCGTTTTTGAGAGGTACGGGTGCGAAATTTCCCTTCGTCCAGGAACTCTTTCCGCTTGAGGTACGGATGTCTGGAGAGATAAAGGATGATGTACGGATGTACATATAGAAAACTAAATCGGGCTATTTACCGAGTTCAAATGCATGCCTTTGGCAGAGACATTCCAAATGCCACACCTTCCACTCAATGAGCATATTTTTACTTCTTCACGACATGTTGCTATACGGTACACATCTACAAAGTATTAATAGCACACTGGTTTCAGCTTGAAATGCTTCTATGGCCGGCTAATTTAAAGAGTATTTGCGCAAGATTCGATTAGTTGGGACATTATATAAGCCGGATGCAGCTATTACTTTCTATGCATCACCTATACAGCATGCATATGCAACCGCCCAAGGCGCATGAGAGTGCGCATTGGCTCGCCGAAAGTTTAACTTTGGGCTGGCTGGCCGGGCATGGGCTCGTTAATTCCGGGGTTGCTGGAATGTCAAGAGCCCGGCTTTCCCGAGATTCTCTTTGTTATCACTTTCACATGGAAGATCTTCGGGCCCTCCCTGAACTTCAAACAATGTGACTACACATCATTTCGGCTACTGTATCGTATCGCATTAATCTAAGTAGTAGGGTTAAACCATGCATCGAGGCATCGCGCTTGATATCTCAAACTGCAACATCGAATTGTCTAGAAGCAATTAAATATAAGCAGAACGGGTTCTCTTGATACCTCGTGCCTGGAGCGTAGATCTCAAACTTGTGTATCAGGTATTCAAGAGTCTGGGTCAGAAAGAACCAAAGGGTCTTTTGACGCGGACATAAGCCTGAGGCTTGGCCGTTCTAAGAATGAACTGTGGCTCGCTAAGCGAACGGTACCAGTGCATAGTGCCAAGATTTCGTGACATCATTTTTTATAGGTGAAAGATCAAAAGCTCGTAATGACGCGGCCCAAAAATAGAGATAGAGAAAGTAGAGCTCGCACTTGATACCTAATTCAGTTTGCTCATGTGTCTTGGGCTACTTAAGATGCAGTCCGCGCATTGATCCGTTACTTCTCTTCCCAGAAAGGGCAAACCACCGAATAAGCCGCGTTACAGGTAAACCCGCCGTGACAGGGTTTCTGTAGTTTCGAGAGCTCTGGTGCTACGGGGATGGGTGGTCCGTTTAGAACCAAAGGTGTTGATATATGTGCTCAATTCCTGGGTAGTTTCTATGAAGAAGGTTATGGCTAAGGCATGTGCTAATGTCCTAAGCGGGCATGGTTCCCTGCATGGGGTACAGCTTCTCGAACCGCAAGACTAGGGTAGCCGACCTTTGGCCTAGCTATCTCATCTCGTCATGTCCCAGCGAATTTAGGCGGCAGTGCATGATCGCTGTGGTTATGTCAGCACACTATGCATGTAGGTCGCGAATGCTAATCATGGCCCTATGCCGAGAATATCTACCGAAAGCAAAAAAGGTAATGTAGTAAGAGATCCACGAATGGTTTCATTCGTAGATGTGGGCGCAAGCGGCCAAGCGCCAAATACAACGTTGGGGCGGAGATACTTGCGAAAGGGAACTCACGTGAAGTGGGCCTCGGTTCTTTTTCGTAAGTACTTGGACTTGAGTTCTAAAGCATATCTGCCTGGAAGCAAAATTCAATGTTTCCGAATGTTCGTGACATGAAAGTCTACAGAAACGTGCTTAGTGTGACGAGACACATAGACTAGCGTACGTAGGAGAGTTACCTCAATCATGGTACATGCACCCGGGAGGCAAAATAAAGTTTGCTTAAGCGAGGTCGGCTAAACTGCGATTTAAGAATTGCATCTACATTTGAGCTATCTGGCATAAAGCGACGAGTACGCAGCCCTGTTGTAGACAAAAGAAGATCGTACCAGTCAGGGGGCGCCATAATAAATGCCCCTAAACGCCTTGACCCAGAAACGTCCTCGAGAGAAAACCTTCTATCCCTTTGAGAGCAAATTTGAGCCGGACTCTAAGGTCGGGCTACAGTGGAGGAGGTCAGAATCAGGCAAATTGAGTCGCATGTCTGGTGGCCTCGACCATGCTTTTGCCGACATGAAGATCGGGGAGGCGGGGTCTCGGAAGGGCTCGGGCCGTGTACCTGAACTGTATACTCAGACATGCAGGTATAGATTATATCACATCGTGCTCAAAACGTCCATGTGTTTTAGCCCGTCAGCCTGACGAGGGGAATGTGGCACACATATAGTGGCCTGAGTTTTCCCCATGCATTACGATTGGCTTCATGGTTTATGGTGGTACTTTCTTTTTGATTTGCAACTTTTTCAGTGCCCCGGGGGTGCGGTGATGGCAGAGGCTGAGCGTAGTTGCGAGTAGGCGTAAACACCTTTGCAGGTGGGGGGAGAGTGCGGACTTGGTAAAGTGCGAGACTACGACGCCGGAAATAAGATAATTTGCGTATGCAATCTATGGACATGCAGTGTTTTCTGTACTTATTTTGTCTCTATAAATACATCTTAATGCAAGGCCTCTGTATTTGGTAATCTAAGCGGCCTTGGCTTCGAACCAGTTGGACTTTGTATAGCCTCGCTATGAGCCATTCACGCTATGAGCCATTCACGCTATGAGCCATTCACGCTATGAGCCATTTACAGCGCCTCAAGTCAATCTCATAGTATATTTTCTTCTGCAATATTTCAAAGTACTTTCCAAGGCTTACCAGAGTTTGGTTTCACCCGTAGAGTGTTTGCCGCTAGTACTAAGGCTTATCTCCGCGGGGCAGGGCAAGGCAGTCTTTCTCGAGGTTAATGCAGGTTGGCAGGAGTTCTGCGCATAAACGCCCGATCTCATTCGGATATGTGTCCCGTGTAAGGTGTATGCGAGTTTATGCATAGTTATGACATGTATCGGTGCATTCTGCAGAGTGTTGTAGGGCGGGTTTAAAGTGTACGTGAAGCCGAAGCATGCAAGCGTTTTCCATCGCATGCCAGTATATAAGGGCCTCTTGCTCCACCCTCTCGTATCGTTCTCGGTTAACTTCTTATCGTCGATCCACCATGTCTACTGTTCCAGAGGCCACCAAGGTCAAACTTCCTTCCATTGCAGAGCTAACTTCTAGATCCATACCGCACAACCACTCGGACACTCTGCCCATACTCCATCAACACATGAACTCTTCCCTTTCGTCTCTCTCCTCCACCTCGTCTAGAGAGTCTAGCATACACCCTCAGCCAACCATCCTGGGTCCATCTGGTTACCTGAGTGAACACATCCAACGTACTCCGGTTCAACTACAACCTGCCCACGTGCCTTCATACCAGTACTATTCACACCCCGTACTGGTGTCTCCTCTCACATTCCCACAATCCTACTACAGGCCCATGTTTTACCCTCCTCCTAATGAGCCCCCAGCCGCTTCAAGATACGTGCCTATTGCCCCAGAGCAAGTGGCAGTTTACAATGCACCAGAGGTGATCAATAGACCCATGAATGAGTGCCACCGTTGTGGTACCACCGAAACCCCAGAGTGGAGACGTGGACCCAACGGACTCCGCACACTCTGTAACGCATGTGGTCTTTTCCACGCCAAATTGGTCAAGCGTAAAGGTGCAGCGTTGGCCGCAGAAGAGGTTTTGAACAACAAAGTGTTTAAGGGCAAAAACGGCAGAAGGGTTTGTGTGAAGGGTCACACTGCTGACGTCAAGAAGCACATCTCAGGCCCGCAGGTGACGGACTTTCCTCCAATTGCTCATAACGAGCACTTACCTAGTCGGGAGGATTTCATGCATCGTGTGCCAAGACAGGTGACTCACCCCGCCTCGTCATTACCTATGGTCCCCAACATCAAATTCCCTGGTGGACTGTTACCACCTCCAGCACTCGGCAACCCTTCGCAGTCAGTGTCAGTTCTTCAGAACTAAGCAAGATTACCCCACTACAGTGCACTACTTAGAGTGAAGCGAGTACATGGTCCCATGAGTACACACTACATGCTCTTGGCCGTCTACTTGACCTGGGCCTTGAGCCTTAACTTCAATTCATCATTTTATATCCATTAATTTTATTATACACACATTTAGACACCCCTCACTTGTATCTTCTTTGCAACGCAACTTAGACGGCTAGGACGCATGGCGCGAAAGTGCAGATGAACACACATGCTGCCGATGCTAGCCAACTTTTAATCGATAGAACTTTCTTTATTAAGCTCATAGCGTATTGAAACATATTTAGGGTTAGATGTGGTCACCCTCTTGGCAGATTTATTTATAGAATTACTCTGCATCATACGCCCTGTTTTTCGTGATCCCTCTTTAACCCTTCGTGTAAGAGTGTTTCTGTCCCACGCGGATGTGGAACTTCCATTTTTTCGGTGTTGACTTCCTTTTTCTGTGCGCAGTCAGAAGATACACTTGCCTGGTGGCTATGGTAGACAGGGTAAGGAAGTCTCGGCCACTCGAAAAATAAAACCTTATGCGCGCCAGATTTTGCATGCACATCTTTCCTATGCATCAATGTAACACGATCTGGGTGCGTACAATTGTTCTTTGTCGAGGGAACTGCGCCTACTAGTGGTGATTGAGCTTCCCACGACGCATGCCACATTCTGGGGACCTGACTTCCTGGTACTGCATCAACCGCCTTCAGACCCGCCCTTGAAATGCTCAAAGTGAACCGGGAATGTCTTGTTACCTGGTTGCGTGACGGTTGCGCCAAGAGTTGGTAAATAATGGCGGTGGTTCGCATAGAGTGAGCGTACGGCGTTGTTACTCAGGCCATACTGTGAAAAAGATCTACGCATGTGTATCTCACGGGACAGCTCGTAAATCCACCGCGATAAACGGTCATGATAGATTGCTTACAAGGATTCCCGGGAGCGCGCACTGCACACAAGCACCATAAGGTGATTGAGAGACTTGATAAAACGAGAACATATATTATCCCTTCTATAAAGTAATGTCCGTTGAGGACCCCAATTAATGCAAACTCTATCCCTTTAGGAAAGCAGATGTAAAGAAAAAGCGAAAAAATGAATGCTGCAGAAGTAAATGTTGGTGCTGACGAGTTGAGCGTCCGCGTGCTAGCGTGTGAGTTGTCACATTATTTGGTACTTCCATTAGCGCCTGCTCTTTAAAACTTCAACTCCTTAGCCTTTTCCCAGGTGTTCTCCTGGTTGGTGAAGTGACCGTACGAGGCGGTCTTGAAGTAGATTGGTCTGGCCAAGTCCAACTCCTTCACGATGACACCAGGTCTCAAATCGAAGTTCTTGGTGATGATTTCAACCAATTGCTCCGACGTGTACTTGGATGTACCGTAGGTGTCAACGTGAATGGACAATGGCTCAGCCACACCAATGGCATAAGAGAATTGCACCAAGGCTCTTCTAGCCAATCCGGCGCTGACAAGAGACTTGGCCACCCATCTGGCGGCGTAGGCAGCGGATCTGTCCACCTTGGAGAAATCCTTACCAGAAAAGGCTCCTCCTCCGTGGGCACCCCATCCTCCGTAGGTGTCGACGATAATCTTTCTACCGGTCAAACCAGCATCACCCTGAGGACCTCCGATGACGAATCTTCCAGATGGTTGGATGTGGTAGACGGTCTTGTCGTCCAATAAGTTGGCTGGGATGGTTCTCTTGATGATCTTCTCCAAGATTTCCTTTCTCAATTCCTCAGTGGAGATCTCATCAGCATGTTGCGTGGAGATAACCACTGTGTCAACTCTCAAAGGCTTAACAGCACCATTGTCCTTCTCGTACTCAACAGTGACTTGGGTCTTTGTGTCTGGTCTCAACCACTCCAACTCACCGGATCTTCTGGCGTCGGCCAATGCCTTGTTCAACTTGTGAGACAATAAGATGGTCAATGGCAATTTCTCCTCGGTCTCGTCGGTGGCGTAACCGAACATAATACCTTGATCACCGGCACCCAATTCCTCCAAAGCTTTTTCGTAGTGCAAACCTTGCGCAATGTCAGGAGACTGCTGTTCAATGGCCACAAGAACGTTACAGGTCTTGTAGTCGAAACCCTTCTCGGAGTGGTCGTAACCAATATGCTTGATGGTGTCTCTAATAATTTTTTGGTAGTCTAATTGGGCCTTAGTGGTGATTTCACCGAAAACCATGATCAATCCAGTCTTGGCGGCAGTTTCACAAGCCACCTTGGACAAAGGGTCTACAGCCAAACAGGCGTCCAAAATGGCGTCACTGACCTGGTCACAGATCTTGTCTGGGTGGCCTTCACCGACGGATTCGGAAGTAAAAAGGAAAGTTTCTGGCATGATGTGGAATTAGCGAGAATAGAAAAAAAAAACTAATGGGCGCTGTAACTGTGGCACCTTGAGACCTTATATATGGTTGGTAGAAAAAAACATCTGGTAGAGTGCATATAACGCCGTCGCTTCAGATGCGTCACGGCACGTGATCACATGTGAAGTTCTTTCCTTGTTCCGCGCCCATTGTTGTTTCTCGGGACGAGGTCTAATGCCTGCACATTGGTGGGATCTGGGACCTCGACTGTATGCTTCCTATTTGAGCAAGGGGCTAGCTTGGGGCGTACGTGGCTACTGTGTGTATACGACGATGCGAGATCGCTCGCGCCCCAATCACATGCCGCTGGAGTCAAAAATGCGACCACGGTGCCTCCACATGCAGGATGCCCAATTCCGGCGGTCTGACCGGGCAATGGGCAATTTCAGGAGATGTACGGGTGCCTAAACGTCTCATGGTTGCACTCGTTTGTTACACTACACTAAAGTAGAAGAGTCAGGGATTTTTGGACTTCAAAAAGATTGGAGAATGCTTTGAGTCTTTTAGAAAAATTCAGATTTCATTCTTGATTGTCCTGCACACAGACGCTAAGCGGCTGCAACTAGTGGGGTAGTTATACCAAAAGTCCTCACTAGCACAATGGCTGTAAGACAAAAAATACAAATGAAGGCAAGTCATAATTCTATTCTGACTATGTGTATTTTTTTTTTTTTAAAAAAGATTTGTCTTATTGTTACGACATTGTTTACTAGCTTATGAAATATTATACGTGAGTGGATTAGCTATGATGGTAGTACAGTGTTTTTCAAAACTATTCAAACCAGTGCGACAGCATGTTTTAAACATGCGCGGCAAAACGATTCAAACCACATTAGCAAAATTAAACAATCCAATACACATAATATAACCCCAAACAAGGTAACTAGTTCCTGTTCCGTTCTGGTTTGACGCTTGATTGGTACTAAAACACTCCCAAATGTAGTACATTATAATATGAGGCAATCGTCCAGATTTATGATTTTCAGAATATTGGTTTCTGATAAAAGTTGATGTGAAATATTACGCCTTATGGTTTGAAAGACCATGCGAAGGTGTACGAAACTATTTTGAATTATTGGTTTGTTCCACATTGTTAGTGTGGTTTGAGTAGTTTTGAAAAACACTGTATATGGCGGTATTGGTGGTATGGAGGTATAGTGGTATGGAGAAGCGCGATGCCACCCACGCGCCTCGCGCTACGCGCTTCGCGACTCCTGTCAAATACAAGTAAATCTACAACTCCAATAACACACACATCCATCTTTTCTTTCCCCATGGCCGATCTGTTATCTATATTGGACCGTGTTAAAAACCGGCTTGCTGCGCAGACGGATGAACAAGACCAGACCCAGGTCATCTCTGACTTTAGGCATTCCATTCTTTTCGCTGAACCCCAGGAACAGACAACCAAAAACACATCCACTCAAGTCACCAAAACACAGCCCTTACAAGCGGTTAAACTCCCCCAGTTGGAGCTTGACGAGTCTGATTTCTTCCAGTCCACACAAATTGTCCGCCCGGCTCCTCAATTCGCAGATACTCAAGTCATACCAAACCGTAATACTGAAATAACCTCTACTCTGCAAGATGCAACCCTTGAGCTCGGTAAGACTCAGCAAACGCGTGAACTTGAGAATGAGATTTCTCATGTGTCACTCACAGACGAAGAAAATGATTTGAACGAAGAGGCGGAGACTACGCTTGACTCGTCTGTACAGAAGAACATAACTACAAAAGCCGAGCTAGACAAGATCGACCGAGAGTTGAGCGAGCAGAAAAGGCTCAAGAGCATCAAGCCTGCATTCACCGAATCCGAAAGAGACCCTGTGAAGGATCTCCTTGATGCCTTTGATAGTGACCAGGAAAGCGACTTGGGGTTTGGGGTTGAGGCTCAAATGAACCAGAGTCCAACCACTTCTCCCTTGAAGGAGAACACCAAAACACCCATTGATGAACTGGACTCTGGTTCAGATTTCGAATCTGAAAACGTCATCGATATCATCTCCAAGGTTCCAGAGACCATTAAGACGGCTAAGCCCAAAAGATCGCCTATTGATGAGTACGCCAGGAAGTTGAAAAACAGCTTGGTGTCTTCGCCTACAAAAGAATCCCCTGTCATAAACTTGGATGATTCAGAACACGAGAGCGCAGACAACCAGCATTCCGAGGACGAGATCCCCAAGTTGTCTAAAGAAAAAGCCTTCCTTTTGAAGCAGAAGTTTTCAAAACGACACCTTGCAAATGGCCAGCGTACAGCTCCATCCTCAAAGAAAAACGCCAACCTGAAAAGCTACGACGCTCTCTTCACCCATCTTCGCCGTGCCAACGCCAAACAACTCGCAGATATGAGAAGTGCCAATCCCGATTTGGAGTTAATTGAGGAAATCGAAAAGGAGGAGGAAGAAATGGGCAATTTACTTGAGCGAGAAATGGAGCGGGCAAGGCGCATCCGCAAGAAGGAAAAGTCTCAAGAGAAGGCTAAGTTGGCGTTGCAGGAGAACGAAGATGCTGATTATCAAGAAGGTAGCGCAATCGAGCTAAGCGAGAGTGATGTGCCAGACAGTGAGGTCGACTCTGATGTAGACACCCAAGAATCAGGCCTGGATTTAGATGATGACCTGAAGCCTCAAACCACCAACGAGAGACGGCACAGAGCAAGACGTGTGGTTGAAAGTGACGAAGAGGAGAGTGATGCTAACCATGATGAACTTTCTGAACATGAATATTCTGCTGAACCTAAAGACTCTGCTGAACATGACGACCATCTGTACGGTCGAAACGACGATAGCTACATGTTTGGAGGCCCCGTCAAAACAGTATTGACTGACCATGATGAAGAGGACCCTATCATGCATATTCATAGTGATCTTCCGCTTCCAGAATCCCCCATTGACCCTGAAATTAACCATCAAGTGGCCTCCATCAAGGATAGTCTGCCACGTCTATTCCAGAATTTGGCCCCACGCACTCCTGCTGGCGAAACTCTGATGACTTCAAGTGATGCCCCCAATGAATCTTTCCGATCCATAGATTCTTTCCAGGAAATCATACCTACACAGATGAGCGAAGCTACAATTGCCACTCAGGTCGACAACTTTCCTGATCAATCGACCCAAGTTGACTCGGAAATGCTCACTCAGATCGACTCGCAAGATTCTGTTGCTGGAAAACAGAGTACCGACTTCTTGAAAAAGAACACCCAAGTGCCTATCTTGGAGAATATAGACGAGTCCGAAAACGAGGACGATGAAGAGGACGAAGAGGAAATGAAGCGCAAACTCGCTTTATACGAGGCCAAGATCCGCAGAAAAGAATTGCAGTCCCGAAAGAGGAGAAAGGAGATGGAGAGAAGAGGTCTCAAAGGTATTGTTGACGGTGAGGCTGAGGAATCGGAAGATGAGTGGAAAGGTGTGGGAGGAGCAGACATGGAAGTGTCTGACCAGGCAGACTCTGAGGACGAGCGAATGATCGATAACACGCTCAACCTCGACCTCAACGACGAGGAAGTCCGGCGCAAATTCATGGAGCAGTACCAGATCAAGGATAGAAACGAGTTGGAGAAGTTGATCGATGATATCCAGAATCACAAGCTTACAAAGCGAACACGGGCCAACCGATTTGACATTGAGTTGAGTGACGAAGAAGACGAGATTCTTATGGCGTACCGCAGGCAGAAGCTTGAGGAGCAGAAGAGGAAGTTGATGGCGAGTCAGAAACTCATGAAGAACTCTAAAAACGAAAAGTATACTGCATTTTTCGAGACTATCGATGATGAAATGAATCCGTTCATTCTTAACGAAGAGTCCGAAAGTGAGGTCAACCATGACTACGACGAGAGCCAGGAAAAGGGCCAACTGACTAGCCAAGACTCTGAGGTTGTGGAGGAAAAGAGCATCAAAAAGAAGATTGTTATCGAGGAGGCTTTTGTCCAAAGACAATTGTCTTTCCTCTCGAAGAACGACGACGAGTATGCTCATGTCCAAGAAGAAGCTGATAGACAGCATGGAGTGGAGGACTTATCAGTGCTCAAAAATAGATGCTTGAACAGCCTCTACTCGAGGTCCAACTCCAACATTTCCGTTGAAGACACCAGAAAACGGCCCGTGGAGGATGTGGCTACGGATGACGACGAGGACGAAAGCGGGTTCAGCAAGATCTTCAAGAAACCATCGGTGGTCAGCTCATTTAAAGCCTTCCATGAAAAGAAGGGCGTGCAGGTGTCTACAAATTCATTTAGTGGTGTCACTGTCAATAAGCAGTATAAGACAGCAACAGGATCGAAAGCATCGATTACTTATATGTCTAAGAGGAACACTAAGGGAGTGCTTCCTAGCACCTTCAAGAGTTCAAAACTCGAGGAGATCGAAAGACAGTTGGATTTGGCGAAAAATCATAGTGGCATTGGCGGATCTGTATCGGACCGCAGTTTCTCTTAACTGTCATAGAGAAGTAATAAATATAATTTCCTGAGTATTCAACCAGTTTTTGGAATGTGGATGGTATGGGTAATAGTACCTTATTACTATCAGCACCTGAGTTCAATTCATGTGAACCAGGGCATCTGAATATCAGTGCCTAAAATTGAGTCTGAGTTTTTCAACCAGATCTAGTTCCAACCTCTAGGATATTGCTTTTTATGCTCAAGAGAGTATTGACTCGTTCAAAGCATCTTTCAAAAGCAGGGTCGTTCTTCGAACAAAAAATTGTTTGTGCAAGTCGGAGTCATTCTTATGGCCTGAGTCTTTCGAGCCAGAAGAGCTGCTTTTGTTCCCTCGCTCCGTAGGTGGAAGTCGCTTGGATCGTATGTCGTTGCTAGCAGCAATGGGTTCGTTTTGGTTCCGTTTCAACTTCTTTATCTTGGCAGGGGGAGATTTACCCTTGGATGGTTTTGGGACCACTGGCACAGTGTCCTTGGGAGTTGGGGTGGTACTGGTGCCCACCAAACTAAGGAAGGTAGATGCCAATGAGATGCCCATGAAGTCGTTACTAAACCTTCGGGCAGTTGGATCTCGAGACTGATTTGCAACTTTTGAGGAAGGTTTGGCCAGATCTAGCTGACGGATAGGCTTATTGGATTTGAGCCTTGGTGACCCTAATGGAGAATTGAGTAGCTGGAACAAACCATAGTTTTGCTTTTTGACTGGCGTCGTGACCTTGGTCGACGTTTCTTTAGGCACGGCTTCGGGCCCTAGTAGTAGCTTTTTAGAATGCTCACTGAACTTGAGGTTTCTGTCAAATGACAGAGAGTAGACCTGCTCCACAGTGGGCTGACTAGACAACTGCTTGGTATGTGAAGGAATCATGCGTGCTGGATTGTTAAATGTTGGTGGCACCCGATAGGAGAGAGAAGGTTCTTTCGGAGGAGCGGCTGCACTAGGTTTAGCTTTGGGCTCTGGGAACGCTTCTCGGAGGTCGATGCGGCTCTTGCGAAGAAACTGATGGAAGTTCTCCAAGTTGGCAAATTCATCTTCTTGAACAACAGTCACTGGCTCTGTATTCGGATCGTCTAGATCACATACGTCTGCAGATAACCTTTTGGTTTTGAGTGATAATGGCAGTTGGGATATATCGTAGAATGGAGCCTGGAATACATCGTCCGGTTTCAGCTTGATATCTATACTCTTGTATATCTCTGATGAAGAGTAGCTGCTGAGTTCCTTATCCCAGTCGTCAAGTTCTCCGTCTGAATAGGAAGAGATTGAGGCCAGTTCGGTGTTTTTGGAAGTATCACACTCCATAATATTGCTTGCATTGGTGTAGGTGGAGCCCTCCAGCACATCTCTATGTTGATTCAGCACTGGGTTTAACGTGTAAGCTTCCGAAAGCCTATAGCGGGATTTCTGCTTGGACACCTTGGTACTTTTGCACTTTAAAGGCTTCAAGTTGAGGTTGGATATAGAGAGCATGTTTTTCAACGGTGCTAGTGGCTGCACCATCTCAGGCTCAGGAGAATCGGGTGGAAGCTGGCGGTTTTCGATTTCAAACAGATTCCACAAGTTATAATATTGGTTGTAGATGCTGGAGTAGCTGGACTCGTTGGTGAAAGAGCCCTGTAAGTCTAGGTTTGATTCTAAGAAGAAGGACTTCTCATAGAGCGTCTGGAATTCGCTGAGGTACAGAGAGTTCTTTTGTATAAGGTTTGATATGTGGTCGATTTCAGTGTCTGATCCGGCGATAGAGCTGTTGATGTCCACAATTAAGGATATCAAATTATTGGATTCAGAGAACGAGTTGACAAGCGTGTCTGCTTTTGTGTTTATGGTATCCACCATTGCAAGCAACGAATCTAGCCTAGACATGATGGGTAGAGAGGTAGCTTTGGGATAAAACTTTAGGATAACAGAGATGTGGCTCTGGAATATCCGAAATTGGTTGTGGGTGAGCGTGGGGTGGTTTAGTGTACTGTTTATAATTGCAGGGCCCAGAAGCGCATCTTTATTTACTCTATACTGCATACACCACCGCTCTGGATGCAGCCACAGTCAGTACAATATTGAAAACGAACAACTAGTTTTGCAAATGAAAGCCATTTTAATATCCACCATACAAGTAAAAGTCTAAATATTAATTTTTCAGTCCGCATAAGGATATGTGTGTGCAATTATGTGGGCATTAGTGATCATTGTGTCTGTAGGGAGTGCACATGAACAGCCACATCGCATCACCTACTGTATCCGATCTCACTGTCAACAGAGTCAGTGCTCTACATTCCTACGCGGTGGTCCAAATTCCAATTCTGTGGTCTGGGTTGTAGTCGTACAATTATGTGGTTTTATATGCGATGCTATTTAGTCTTTCTCTTCTTCTTGGCCTCCCCGTCGTCTTCACTTGACCTTTTCTCCTTCTTTTCTTTTTTCTCCTTCTTCTCTTCTTTTTCCTTCTTTTCCTTCTTCTCTTTCTTTTCTTTCTTTTCTTTTTTTTCCTTCTTCTCTTTCTTCTCCTTCTTTTCCTTTTCCGTTGGCTCAACTAACTTATTCGTATACGTCTCCTCCTCCGGAGCCTCAAATGCCTTCAGTCTCTCCTTCTTCTTCTCCTCCACGCGCTCCTCCTGCTTGACTCTCTTCTCCTGTAACTCTTTCTGCTTTTTTTCTCTTTGACCCAAAAAGTACTCACCACTCTCGATTTGCATATCCACCTTACTGAGCGGCTGTGCTGGAGGGAATGGCGTGTACACCTTCTTGGGCTTCTTGGAGTCCACGGCCTTCTTACGCGCAATGTTCTTCTTCTTGAAGTTTGGCAAGAACCGCGACCAGTCCTCGTGAGCAAGTTCTGGGTTCTTGGCCAACTCCTGCTTAATCATCAACTCCTTGATGTAGTAGATGGGATGCACATTCTTCATACAGTCCTCCACCACTCTTCTAACCTCTTTGAGTCCTTTGAATGGACCCATTGCACTCACTGTGTTACCTTGTACCAAGATGTAGCACTTGGTTAACAATTCCAATGCTTTCAAGGTATTACCATTGGGTCCCACCAATCTCTGTCTCCGCTTGACGAACCGATCTTTGTTGGAGATCCCGCTGCCGATCTTAATAACGTCACATGCAATGTCGTCCTGCAAAACCTTGCAAGCTTGAGGGAAAGGCACCGACCGGGCCAATAGCTTAACGAGGTCCCGCGCCTTTAAGATCATGTATGGGTCATAGGTCTTTCTGGTGGTTTTGACGGTCATGGAACCTTCCACCAAGTCGAGCTGGCACGCAATGTGGTGTTTGTCCAAGGCCTGAGTGACTTCAGGCCAGATGGACCTCAAGTAGTTTTCTCTGTACTTTGGGAAAAGCGTCATGAACGACGACTCCTCACTGAATGGCAAGCCGGACGTGTTGTCTTCAGGAAGAAACTCATCCATCTTCCATTTGTCAACCTCTGGAGTGTCCCAGGGCTTATCACGATCATGATTAGAAGGCATTGTGTGGTGGACGGGTGGTTAGATAAGCTATGCTCATCGAGAAAATTTCATTTTCGCAATCATTCGAACTGCCGTATACAGTCACATCAAGACAATAGTCCCCCAAGACAGTCCATCCAGACAACCATACAATTATCCCAGAGCTTTACAAAAGCACATCTACATATTTCATCTAGAAGATTATGCCTGTGAAGAAAAATACGAAAACAAGGACACATAGTACCAAGTCTGCAAGCCGAGCGGCCGACTCCAAAGTGACCAAGGCCTCTGCGAAGAAACAGAAACAAAAGTCCAAGGCCACCAAGGTCCAGATCGAGAAGTTGAACCTGGACTTATCAAGCATATCCACGATCCAAAAGGAACTCATCAAAAATCCCCAAAAGGAGATTCACACGTTGGACCCAAAGAGCCTTCGCGATGGCTTGGAGAAGGACAAGAAGACAAGGCTGGAGAGCAAACAGGCCGAGCAGGACTTGCAGTCACAGCTTGAGATGATTACGGGCTTTTCTTTGTAAGAAGAAACATTATAGAATATTCAATCAATAAAAAAAAAAAGAGAGGCATTGAAATACTATATTATTGTAGTGTATTGATCTGGTAATCTAGTGATGCAATGTACTAGTCTATACATAGTCCAGGATGATATCCCTAGCTCCAAGAAAAAAATGAAGAAAACATCCATAGTATAAAACTACACTCCTCCATCATAATATAACTCTAATTTAGTTAGTAGTATGGTGTATAGGCCTAGCAGAGATTAGATGGCCATTTGCCTTCACCTGTATACTGCGCGATGCCTAAGCTCACGATTATTAAGCACTCATTATTCCCAAGCATCACTCACACCAACATGTCTGACGCCAGCCAGGAGCAAAATTTCGACTACGAAGAAGAAGCTGAGTTTGTTGATGTCAACGAGATTGCAGAAGAGGTCGGCGAGGATTCCGGCCCGGCACCCGAGGATGATGAAAACGATATGGACGTGGATGAGCATGAGACCATTGAAATCGACTTGGCCAACAACTCCTGGACATATTTCGACCAGCACAAAGACAGTGTTTTCACAATCTTCAAACACCCTTCGCTCCCCATGGTTGTTACTGGTGGAGGTGACAATACGGCGTTCATGTGGACTACGCATACCCAACCACCCCGGTTTGTCAGCGAGTTGCAAGGTCACAAAGAGAGTGTGATTGCTGGAGGCTTCACGGGTGATGGCAAATTCGTCATTACTGCTGATATGAACGGTTTCATCCAGGTGCATAAGGCTTCTAAAGGAGGCCAGAAGTGGACCAAGTTCGGTGACTTGGAGGAGGTCGAAGAGGTCTTATGGATTACCGTGCACCCAAAGTTGCCCTACTTTGCTTTCGGTGCTCCCGATGGTTCCGTCTGGGTTTACCAGATTGATGAAGACTCCAAGTCGCTTGAGCAGATTATGTCTGGATTCAACCACACCTTAGAGTGCAACGCAGGTCTTTTTGTTGATACCGACAAGGAGGAGCAATTGACGTTAATCACCATATCCGAGGATGGAACCATTGTCAACTGGAATGTGTTTGCAGGTACGCCTAACTACAAGTTGCTGCCGCACGATGATTTTAAGGGTGTGGAGAGCCCATGGGTATCGTTGAAAGCACACAAGAACGTGTTTGCCGTTGGAGCCCGTGATGGTCAATTGGCAATTGTTAACTTAGATACTGGAAGACTCGTGCACCACGTCAAGACCATTGAAAACGTGGAGGACATCTCTGAGCTCTCCATAGAGGCCTTGTCGTGGTGTGAAAACCCAGCAGTCAACGTGTTGGCTGCAGGACTCGTGTCAGGAGACATTCTTTTGTTTGACTCTGCACAATGGAAGATTCGTCGTACCATGAAGGTGGACGATGCCATCACCAAGCTTGAGTTCGTGGACCAAACGCCTATTTTGGTGGGGTCCAGTATGAACGGAAAGGTCTACAAGTGGGATGCACGTACGGGTGAGGAGTTGTTTGCTGGAGTGGGCCACAATATGGGAGTCTTGGACTTTGCTACGTTTGACGGTGGAAACAAGATCGTCACGGCCGGAGATGAGGGTGTTTCCTTGGTGTTCGTCCACCAATAGATGTAAAACAGAACATATAGAATTACCATACATAAAAAAAATCACTTTTCTGCTTCTATAAGTACTTAATACTTTGTTTCATTGATTTTATTGCCTCTGGCTTTGTATCTTTACTCGGGTAAGCAGTTCTGATATCCTGGGCACGTGATACGTCACATGAGACTCCAACCCACGCTTCGCGTTTGGATGGAAACGCGTATCAACTCTCTGATACACGCGAAGCGATCAACCATGGCCAGTGTATCATCAGACATTTACGTGTCAGAGGCAGAGGAGGTCAAGCCTACGGGCGGTCACGACAAGTCCTACAAACCCTCTTCCTCAGATATGCTCTTTTACTACCAGAGATTACTCCCCTTCAAGCATATCTTCACGTGGCTAAGTCATTCACCAAAACCAACCAAAGACTTTACCATGCGGGAGTTTGCTTATGAATTTCGACTGGGAGCGTACCAACGGTACAACTCTTTCAATAGCAGTGAAGATCTTAAGACATCGGTGATCAATTCCAACCCCACGCGTTTTGAAATCGGTGCTGTGTATTCGATCAACCCAAAGGAGAAGAAGAACATCCCCCAGAACGCCATGAAACCGCTTCTGAAAGAGCTCGTGTTTGATATTGATTTGACCGATTACGATGAGATCAGAACGTGCTGTTCGAAAACAGATATATGCACCAAGTGTTGGAAGTTCATCCAGGTGGCAGCGGAAGTCATGTCCGTGGCTCTTCGAGAGGACTTTGGCTTTGAATACTTTATCTGGGTGTTTTCAGGAAGAAGAGGTGCGCATTGCTGGGTCAGCGATGCTCGTGCTCGTGTTCTTGATGAGTCCGGGAGAAAAGCAGTGGTGGAGTATCTCAATGTATTAGGAAACAAGTCACTGCGAAACGGAAAGACGTCTGTAAATATCAAGAGACCGTTTCATCCTCATGTGGAAAGGTCGATCGAGATCTTGAAAAAGAGATTCTCTGAGGTTATTCTCGAAGACCAAGACCCTTGGTCCACCTACCCAGGTTCCGATACCAACTGGGCCCTTGTTAATGACTTGCTCTCGTTTATTCCAGAGCAAACACTCCGAACTGCCTTGAAGAACAAGTGGCAGGGCCAAGCAGGTCCCTCTTCATCAAAGCAGAAGTGGGAGGATATCAATACGGTTGCACAGAAGGTGCTTAAGAACCAGGTTCAGGTGTCTCAGTTGAATGAAGCCAAGAGAGACGTCATCCTTTACTACATGTACCCACGGTTGGATATCGAGGTGTCCAAGCAAGTTATTCACTTGCTTAAATCGCCCTTTTGCATACATCCAGGTACTGGTAATGTCTGTGTCCCTTTTGACCCGGCAAGAAATTTGTCCGACGACATGGACGACGATGCATATGGTTTCAATCCCATGAACGCTCCAAACCTACAAACTTTGCACGACGAAATCGAGACGTGGGAGGCTAAACGCGTTAACCGAGATTCTAGTCAGCCCGTGGAAGACTCGGATTCCGAGGCTCCGGTGGTCTCAAGGACGGGAACTACCCCAGACTATGAGAAGTCTAGTCTCAAGCCGTACGTGGACTACTTTTCCAATTATGTTAAGAATTTGCTAAAAGAGGAGCTCAGGGACTCTGGAAAGAGAAAGCAAGATGACTTGGAATTTTAATAGATAAAAATATTCATTTTCATTGTCCATGTTTAGTGTTTTGTTGATGCACTCACAACACCTTACAGTCCAGATCAGTAGGTCCGTCTGAGGTAGGGTTAATTTCCTCAATGTTCCCACTGTGGTTTTTGATAACAATGGTGTGTTCCGATGGCACCCCGTCCAAGTCAGTGTCATCGTGATGGTACCATTCCAAATACTCTTTCTGGTGGTTGTACTTGAGCGTTCCGTAGTTCAAGTAAATGTCCTTATAGTTTAAGTAGGGGTAGTGCCATTTGGGCACGAATAAAATCGTGGGTATGGTTTTGGCCTTCTCCATCTCAGATGTGCTTAATGTCACAGACACTGTGATTCTGGAATTTTTCAATTCGAGTTCAGTCCCCACAACAGACCCAACGGTGGCCACTAGGAACGGTCTCACCACGGCACTAGCGGCACGCACACCGTCAGGCGAAGGGTAGCACTGCTTGAGGTGCTTGTAGCGAAGGTTGTCGCTGGACACAGAAATCAAAGAAGAGTCATCAGGTCCAGTCACAGATTCGCCATCCTCTGATTCCCAGTACTCTTCGTGCACTCCCGTAAGGAAGCTCTTTTTGAAAAGTATTGGCAAAAGTTTCTTCTTGTGGTGGGCCAACTTGGTCTTTATGACCTGGTGAGTACCGCAGTTTTCCTGAATAGCACGAATGCTTTTAAGAGAGGGAGAAACACTGCTTCTTCTCCTCAGCGAGGTCTTGGAAGAGTAGGAGGTGGTATCAGCCAGGTCATCAAATGCCAAGTCCCGGTCGTCCGGCGACCAGAACGAAAAGTCCTCGTTGTTCCACCGATCTCCCCATTTGTGGCAGTTGATGCTGCTGTAGCACCAGTAAGTGTGATGCATGCCTGAGCCCTCAAGGGCATTGGCCAAAGCGTCGAGTGCGGATGTTTGTGATTGATAGCGCCCGTCTTCGTATGCTTTTTTATTATTCATGTCGAAAGGCATTCCTGTTTCTGACATCAACACAGGGATGTTTCCGAGGTTTTTGCGCCCTTCCTCGGCAATATCCATAAATTGTTTCTTAAGACAGTTGCGAATGGCCCGCTCTCCAAAGACAACACCCAAAACTGGGTTGAGGTACTTTCCTCTCATAATTCCAAGCGTGTCCACATTGTACCTGTAGTTCCAGCTTTTGAACATGAGCGACATTCCATCATAGTAGTGAGGACTGTAGATCGTCTTATCGTCAACGATTTGCCTTGGATCATCCTTAAGGTTGGGAGGAACTTCCAACACAGGCGGCTGGATGAAGAGAAAGCAGTTAGGTGCATGCTTTCTGATCATCTTCTTGAACTTTATGAGATGGTTGACGAGAAATGTTTCAGTGAAAAACCGGTGGTCTATCTGAGCCGGGAGTTTCTCGTCAACTACATCAAAAACCAAATGTGAACTAGGTTCGTTAAAATGGTTAGGTTTCAAGAGTTTGCACGAAGAGTTAGCGAATTCGAGTCTTGATTCCTGTGGTTCCTTAGCAAGTTCGTCGAGGTTCACATCCTTCCACCTCCAGATATCTTGGCTGGCAAAGATACAGGTGCCGGGCACCCAGCCGGATCTTTCCCAGCCAAATTTGGCATCAATATCCGAGAGCTCTGACTCTGAAAGCCATGCACGTTCACCGTGGGGATCAACTACGACTCGACCACATTTCTGCGGACCAGTGAGACTGATCTTGTAGTTGTCCATTTCCACAGGAAGCCCCATTCCAAGACGGAAGCAGTCATAAACGGTGGGAGTCGAGCCAATGCGCAAGTGTTGAAACGAAGGAAGAGCTGCTAAGTTGGGGCTCCCCACCAAGCCACAGTTGGGCTCGTTCATCAGCTCGAACCCTAACATTGAGCCATTCTCAAACATCTCAGGCAATCTCTCCACTACAGCTTCCCAAAGGTGTTCAAGAGCCCCCAAGAAGTGTGACTGTAAGTAGTCCTGAATTTTGACACCATTGATCTTCAAGTTTGGAAAATAAGTGTTTCCAGCAAAGAACAATGTGAACATGGTCATCAGTGCCAATCTCTTATAGTTGGATGTCCAGAGCATCTTAGGATACACCTCAGTATCATCTGTCTTCAGCTTCCCATTGAATCGTTCATCGTTATGCAAAATGGCAGCCTCACATGCAGAAAACCGGGTTGGTTGTAAGCCAGCAGCATGTAAAGTCCACATGGGTGCGCCCGAGCCTCCACAGTAACGAGACCAGACGTCCTGATGTGGATCCAAAAAAACATACAAGCCACCCACCCGGTGTATCATCCTCAACACCTCAATGGTGTAGTCGATGAAGTCCTCATCATATTTTCCTGGTCCTTGGCTCTCAATAGCCTCCCAACACACCAAGTAGCGGATGGTATTGTAGCCCCATGACTTAATTCTTTCCAAGTGAATCTCAGCCTGTTCAAGAGGAAATGGACGCCCAACAAACGACACGTTCTGGCCATCGAAAAAAATGTTGTCTGCATCAGAACTGTTTCCCTCGTATGAAGGCATGTACGGCAGAACAGGCAACTTCAGCGCCAGGTCCACATTAATACCCTTGAGCGTACGTCTTCTTCCTTCAGTATCAACCAAATGTCCATCTTCGACGTGCAATGGCTGGCACTCCAAGATGCAAGTGGTGTCGTTCTCCACTATAGCAATTGACTCCCCGGCACAGAACTTCTTCTTCAAGGACCTTACGCCTGTCCCAAGTAACGATGGCGACGCGTTGTACACACTAAGACGGTCATATATTAGGTCCTTGGCATTATTAAAGGCATTTGTAATGGGTGCCATGATTGGGCGAGTAAATATCTAGTAGAAGGTAGGGAATGTCAAATCTTTTAATGCCCCACAGTCCTCCACATATTATGCGCGCAGCATGCAAAGGTCAATATTTTTGCATATATTCTTTTAAAGTGAGGGAAACTATAGAACATGTTATGCTGAAAAATCACCAGTGCTTATTTGGACAAAACTGTATATTGGACTATTTCCTCGGGTATTCAAGGAGTACTCGGATATGAAAATTACTTTGATATTGATAAAATTAGATATTATTACATATTGGTAGCCGTGTAGGGGGAGACTTCTTCAATCGTGTAGATAGTGCTAGTTACTGGTGCAAGAGACCTAGGGCCTTCTTCTTTGCTTCCACCTGCGCCGTGAGTCTCCACGAGTCCTGGTTTTCGGCGTAACGGTCAAAAAGCGGTACAATCTTTTGTTTCTTTTTGCTTTCTGACAAATTAGCAGGGTCTCCCTTCTTGAAGAATTTAGGTGCTAGCTCCACTAGCCATTTGGAGTCGATGGCCGTGGCACAATGCATGTACTCTTTGCTGGTAAGCAAAAGAGTGTGGTAGATCACGTACTCGATGCTCTTTCCGTAGATGGCCAGCGACGGGTGCATATGCACTGGGGTTTGATCTAGCAAGGTATTGTAGATACCTTCGTGTGGATCTCTCTTGGCCAGATTCCGGAAGAACCCAGAGCAGAATGTCTTTCGGATGCATGCAGTATCGTCCGTGCTAGTAATCTCTAAGTTGAAACGTTTCATGATGGTTGCAAGCTGCACCTTGACATCTTGTGCTCTTCTCATGCTTCTCTCGTGGATGTAGTTCTCTTTGCACCACCGACTGGATCTGCCGCTTAAATCCCAGGCCTTGAAGACATTTAAAAATGTTAGGTGATCTCCATGGATACTATGGAACCGTTGCTTGCGCTGGTCAGCCGCGGCCTGTTTTTCCTTGGGCCTGTAGAAAACTGTCTGCACCGATAACATCGCCACGATCGTCAACACTTCCAGAGTGCAGCCATGCTCAACTGACGCAATCACGGTCTTTGCTAAAGCAGGTTCCATGGGGAACTCGGCCATACGTCTTCCTAAAGAGGTGAGATAACCATTATCGTCAAGAGCTTCTAGGGTGTAGAGCTCATGTAATGCATTGACCATAGTTTGAGCAGGCGGAGGGTCCATGAACTCAAAGTTCATGAGGTCATTAATCCCCATTGCTTTTAGCATCAAGATGGTGGCTGCCAAGTTCTTTCTTTGGATTTCCGGCACAGAATTCGGAAGCATCTCCATTTGGTACGCTGCTTCCGTATATAGCCGAAAACACTTTCCAGGTCCCGTACGACCTGCCCTTCCGCTTCTCTGGTTCGCCTGTGCTCTGGATATAGGAGATACCACCAAAGAGTCCATTCCTAGTCTTGGATCGTAGGCATTGACTTTAACAAATCCGGGATCCACCACGTATTTGATTCCGTCAATGGTGATAGACGTTTCGGCAATATTTGTGGCCAAAACCACCTTTCTAGCTCCTTTGGGAGCAGGCTCGAAAATTCGGGCTTGCATCTCGGACGGAAGTGCTGCATAGACAGGTACCACAATGAGTTCGGGCAAAGCACCTCCCAAGGCCTTGACCCTGGACGAAAGTGCCTCCACGCTTGTTTCGATCTCTTCTTGTCCAGTAAGGAATACTAAAATGTCACCCTCGGGTTCTGCAACATGAATCTGCATAACACAGTCAAGCGCAGCTGCTAGGTAATCCGGCTCGGGTTCTCGCGAAAACATCACCTCCACTGGGTAAGTTCTTCCTGGAATATTTAGGATTGGACAGTTATTGAAGTATGACGAGAACTTGTCCGAATCCAAAGTGGCAGAGGTGACAATCACCTTTAAGTCAGGGTTCAGAGCTGCGGCCGTCTTGAGAAGAGCGAAAAGCACATCTGTAGCTATCGTTCTCTCGTGTGCTTCATCTAGCATGATGAGTGAGTATCTCAGCATTGACGGGTCGATGAGTGCTTCTCTCTGTAACATACCGTCAGTCATATATTTGATCTGAGTGGCAGAGGTGGTTTTGTCTTCGAACCTAATAGTGTAACCCACTTGGTCTCCGACTTTACACCCAACCTCTTCCGAAACTCTTTTAGCCACAGAGACTGCAGCCACTCTTCTGGGTTGTGTGCAGCCTATTATCTTTGAGACCCCATTGATGACGTTGAGATGCTCTTCGTAGACGTACTGAACGATTTGAGTTGTTTTTCCCGATCCTGTCTCACCAACAATGACCAAAAACTGATTCTTTATGATCGCTTCAATGAGCTCTGCTCGCATGGAGTAAACTGGTAATGATTCTCTCTGCTGCTTGATGGAGGGAAGTTTGGCACTGCTTGTGTTGGACTTATTTTGTTTGCTCCTCCAACTGGCGATTATGTTTTCTGTTTTCTCATTGATTTGTGAGTCGTACCTGTTGACAATCTGGGATAAAGGGTCGTTTGAGTCTTTTCCAGATGCCGAGGACTTCTGCAATTCCTTCTGCCGTGAGATCTTCTCCTCCTTAATTTCCCGGGCGAGCTTAGACCCGCTAAGAGCGGCCCGACTCATGGAGCCCTGAGGGTTCTTGAGAATTGACAATGGGGTTGTGCTGGGGCCCTTCAACTGGCCTTTAAGAAAGCTGGGTTCATCAGTATTGAGCTCCACTTCCATAGTCTCCTCTGTACCCGGGGTATTGTCCATATCATCGTCTTGGAAGCCGTTCAATTCCGGGTAATCAGATGCCGATGCTGCTCCAGATGCAATGAGCTGGCGGATCTCCCACCTTTCTGGGGAAGTCAAACGTCTCCGCTTGGCAGCATTTTGGTCTGGCAAGAAGCCTCGGCCCCGGCTTTTCATCTCTTGTAGTTCATGCAGCTTATCTATACCAGTGATTTGGTCTATGCCGACCAAGGAAAGGGAAATCTTTTGGTTTCTGGCATTTGGCTCTTTGCCAAGACTGGCGATCTTGACAAACACTTCCTGACCATGCTTCAACACATCTTCTGGATGCCGTATTCTTGTAGTTCCATCAAACAGCATTTTGGAGACATGACACAACCCTGAAACACGCGACGATGGGTTGTGGAGACGGATAAAGGCACCGTATGGCATAATGCTGCTCACATAGCCTTTGTAGACGGCACTCTCCTCAATTTTGGAGCCTGTGTCCGAGCTTGAATTTGAAACCAGATTCGAAACCGTTTTTGCTTGAGGTTTTAATGTCTTTGAGGCAGGTTGTGGTTTTGAATCTGGAATGGATAGACCAGAGAATGAGCCTTCCTTGGATGAACTTAGAGACCTGGCACTCTCTTTTTTAAGACTAGAGATTTCCTCTCTTCGCTTTGAATCTAAAACTTTATTCTCCAACTCCAGTGATATGCTCAGGTAAACCTCCTGGATGAATTGTGGTGGAAAGTCTTCTCCGCCATTCGCTAGAACTGCCTTGTTGAAGGCCTCGTAAACGCTAGAGGTGTCATTTTCTTTTGCAGATTGCTCGTACAAATTAAGTAAGAACTGTGATAGCGTAAAATCTTCATCCGTAAAGTGTAAATGCCTCTGGACAAGCTCGGATATGGCGGGCCGGAGAGCAGAGAGCTCTTTCATAGCGTAGTAGTGAGATGAGTAGAGCGCGCCTATGCTCTGATCCTAGAGTATTACAGCTCTAGCCAACTAAAATTCTACACGAACATGCTTAATAAACTAAAAACTTCGCTATACTACTTTTAACCATTGCTGCAGACCACAATGATTTCAGTTTGATCACTCTATTTCATCTATTTGAGGACCGTGTGACTACAACCAAGACCTTACTTCACTAGGTACCTGGTATGCAAGAGTCACAGATTGACTGTTGGATCATAACAATATCAGTCAAGATTTCATGCAATGTCATGAAAATCGCAATGACATGAGGATCATGCAATGACATTAGATCACGCAGTACATCAAGCAATGTTACCAACATCAGCACGACATTAACATCAGCATGTCATTAGATATCACCAAGAGATCTATATTTCAACAGATCTGGTTCCCTCCTTATCCACAACCTTTACGTACACACCCTTGAAGTCAATGGGCATACGAGTCTCCAATTCGTGCAAACTCATCTTCAACAACTTAAGCCCCTCCTCCAAGGTCATGTCTGGCCTATAGTGTCTATCGAACAACGATGTACAGTAGAAGGCAGCATAGCCATGAGCACCGTAAGGCAACTCTGTTTGTGTGCCCAAATAATCAATCCAATTCAAGCTGGGCTTGTTAGTCTTGGTGTCGTAGCCACCAATTAGCACGTTGACCTGGAACGGTTTACGAGATCTGAGAGATGTGGCAAGCTCGTGCCTCACAAACGATGCAGTGGCTTTGGGTGACAATTCATTGTCATTTTCTCTCATGGAGTATAATTGAATGTTGGCCTGGATGTATTCGGCAAACTGCACCGTATCGCCCGACTCGCCGGTATAGGCAATCAAGTTGTGTTTGTTGAGGAGTCTTGTTTTGTCGTCATTTGCTTTCAAGACGGAAATTCCACGCGTGGCTGCTTTGGACGTAGCCAAGATAGTGGCGTCCTGGACTTTGATTCCTAATATGATATCCATGGTGTATGTGCAGTGGCGGAGATTGAGTCGCTGGTGGTACCGTGAATGGACTTTTGCCACGAGGCGTGCGCGCGGCAAACATGCTAGACATCTCTTTCAACTAGTCTCCTATATCTATCAATCTATACTACATATCATTTTTCATTTTGTTTTTTTGAAGTTGTCACCTTCTAAGGCTTAAAAGTTTCTAGGGATTTTGAACTTTATGGATTTTCAATTATGCCGATATAATTTCTCTAGATTCATGCCATAAATATTGACTTTTGGTCCACCTTATTGACTCTTATTCAGTCTCATTCTCAGTAATACTGACCATCTATTTAACAGTACTTCACTCAATCCGTAATGCCTGTCACTTTAAACAAACTGATCTCATAGTTTCATTCTCACTAGAAATTATGAGTCACCTCACTTTATATGCTTCTTGACAATCTCCGTGATCAACTTGACCAACGGACTGTCGGAGTTGTTCAACTGTCCATTCAAGGCCAACGTCACTTGTCTCTCAATGAGCTTACCAGTGTAGTCGACCTCGATATTCACATGGTCCCCGAGCCCCTTTTGAGAGAGAATCACCTTCTCCTGTGAGTAACTGATGAGCATGATCAGAAACTCCTTACGCTCGTAATCCACGTTGGTGACTGTTAATGAGGTACCGTCGATGGCAATGAAGCCCTTCTCCACAATGCAATTGATGTGCTCCTCTTCTCGGAGCTTAAAAGTATATGCGATAGAATTGCCGTCCTGGGTTTTGCCTGTGATTTCCGCTATCGTGTCCACATGGCCCTGGACAACATGGCCTCCGAGACGTACGTCGCTTGTGACTGCTCTTTCCAAGTTGACTTTGCTTCCAGGCACAAGCTCGCCTAGCGTACTCCGGCGGAGCGATTCAGGGGCGACGCCCACTTTAAAATGGGTCTTTTCAGTGTCGAACCCGGTCACGGTTAAGCATACGCCGTTGGTGGATATGGAGTCACCCAAATGGACGTCGGTCAAGATCTCCAGACATTCGCCAATCACAAGCGAGACACCATTACCACCAGAATGCGAAGTGTCGAGCTGGTTGACCTCGAGAACGGAGCCTATTGTTTCAATCAAGCCTGTAAACATGTTGCTGGTTGGCGATTAGTAATGGTGCCGGAGCGCACTTGGTCCGGGGCTAGGCCGTAAACCCTTGCACCACATTATCACTCGATAAAGTTCACAAAATTCGGTCTAATGTTGAAACTGGGAGTGACCTCCAGTAACACGCTACAGTGAAGTCTACAAAAGTTGATTGCGATTATGAATCTATTCTTTGCATGCAAAGTAATATTACATATATAATTCTAAATTATTGCTCGGCAGAAAAAATTAGCGCCTAGAGCCAGCCTGTAGAAACCCAATGATGCCAACAACTGGGGGACATCTCCCCTAAAGTTGTGTGACAAGCTTAGATCAACAAAGCGACACCAGCAGCGGCGGCAACACCGAAGATACCGGCACCGGCAATGTGAGCAGCAGCACCCTCTGGGGAGGTAGAGGTGTTGGAAGCGTTAGAGCCGTTAGTGGCGTTAGCGGCGGAGACGACGGAGACAGCGGTCAAGGCGAGGACAACGGAGGAGAATTGCATTATGATTGATATTGGTTGAAGAAAAAAAATTTTAGGGAGGGCTCGGGCCATTTATATACTGCGCTCAGGGTATTCCTGCACTACTCGTTTCTTTTTTGTGAGATGGCAAACATATGCACTATTACTCGTGCATACATGACAATTTGACGAATATTCTGGAATAAAACCTATTCATCCTTTTGTTTAACAAAGCCAGCCTTTGTTTAGCTGCACATATCCTGGCTTAACATCTTTCAATACTATCAAACTTTAAAATATAAAGATATGGCCTTACAAATTTGCAAAATGTGGTTCACGCCTACAAAAATTTGTTCGCGCATAGATACCAATTTCGGAAAAAAGTTTCCGGATTTGGAATTAACGAGAAAAGATAGTATATTTTATGCATGAGGCGGACAATCCCAGGGCAGTGCAACGTTCCAATTGCAGGCCCGTTTTTTGTTCCCAAAATACCAGTCGGGATTACTTGGGAATAAGAATTTCTCCGGTCAAAAAAAGTTTGGTAAAAGTGTTTCAAAAGCTAATACTTGAAACGCCCTCGGAACCGCTCTCAAAGTTTCGTGTATCTAAAATTGTCCGTATGACTCTTCACGGGCGCAGAACAAACGCGCCCGAGAAAAACCTGTATGTACAGCCCCCTTATCAGCGGCAATCCTGCGTAAACACGGTACCAGCAAGGTGTTTTGACATCTGTGCATTCTCTGCGCGTGCCCCTTGCAGAGAGTTCGGCCCGGAGGTATAACTATAGGGGTGTGGCTCACATACCACACTCGGACTTTGCATAGTGTACTGATGTTTTCGACCAGGTTATAACCAGTTCGTCTAATTTCTGTTTACCGTTGTACCACGGATTGTTTATTATGCACGTGGGACTATTTATAATGTTGACTGTTTATACTGTTGACTGTTTAAACTGTGGACTGATTATGCTGTGGACTGTCGTTCCTATACCGGAAAGTATAGCTCTATTTATAGGTTCATGTAACATGCCAGTATGTTTATTGTAGTAAAAATTGTATTGTGCATGGTAGCCTAAAGTTTATTGTTGTGTTTATTGTATTGTACATGGTAGCCTAAAGTTTATACTTAGCTAAAACGTCCTTATTCCGCGTTGTTCTCATACATCTGGGCCAACTCCTTGAGTTTATTCACCTCGTTCTGGTAATCCCAGTTATGCACGAAGATTTCGTGCATAAACAAGTCACCCCAGATGGCTTTGTTCACATTTGGCCCGTCAAGGTACTTCTCCAACTCATCGTAGTAGTTGTGCATGGAGTTTTTTAGGAGCCTTCTCATCTGTTGCTCGTGGAACTTGGTCAGATCTTTGCTTACCAAATATTCTCGGAGCAACCAACTGTTGTAGATGAGATTACTATGGTCTTCCACAGTAAGCTCGCCGAGACTCTGTTCTTCCTCGATGGTCAAGTCTCTCTTTTTGACCGATTGAATTCCTCTTTGCTTTTCAACCCATGAGGTCTTGTCTTGTAAGTATTCAAGAATGGTGTTTGACTGGATCCATACCCTGAAACTGTTGAGGTAGTAGTACCCCTTGTATACGTTGGATAGTAGACCATCAATGCTGTACTCGTTGTTCAACATGGGGCCAAAGTTCAAAGGCACATATCCCACTTCATTTTGCACCACTGTCTTCACAAGTGGTGACAACTCGTCTAGCGACGAGAAATGCCGGTTTCGGCAGTTGTAGATCTTTTTTTTCTTGTTGGCAGACTTGGTGTCCATATCTTTTGATGGATCAGCTAACAAGTGGTCGTATCTGTCAGGAGCAGGCTGTTTTGATACAGATAATCCGGTAATGTCCACGTAAAGTCCGGTTTGAATGTCAATAAATCTGGCGTCGATATTGTTGTTACCGTTGCCGTAGTCACGGTGAGTGATGCTGTTACCCACGTCAATGAAAAACGATCCCATACCACTGAACTCTGCATCCTTAACATCCACGTCTTCTTTGTCGTGGCCAATGTTTTCAATGACAAGTGTCTGGTTGAAGTTTTCTGCTAAGCGGTGGAGATCTCGGATAGGCATTTGCACATCTGTGTCTGCATCCCAAGGAAACGCCATACCATTCCAATACCACGACAACAAACTACCATGGGCAATCCATGTCACAAGTCCGTTCAGACGACAGAACTGTAGGTAGTTCTTGAGAATGCGGTGCAATGCAATCACCTGTACATCGGTACCAACGGTCAAACCATTATAGAACCTCCAGTCATAGTGGTCTCCAAAAGCCTTGCTTTTGTCAGAATTCAAGAACTTAGCCTCGTTAAAGGATTTCTGGGGGCTGGTATTGTGTAACGAGAAATCCAATGAATCAGCATATCTCTTTTGCGTATATGTCAAGTCTTTACCCTTTTTCTCGAGCTCTTTGATGGTTTGCTCTGCATCCACCTCGAACCAAGATTCTTCAAGCTTCACTACAAGATCACTGGGACTCTGAGGTAATGAAGGTTTGCGTGCTTTTAGAAGAGCCTTATAGGATTCCAAAACATCCAAGTCACGAGATTTTTTCGACTTGACCACACTTTCAACCATTCCATTGTGTAAGAGAGACATATTGAGTTCGTTTTTCTCGTTCAACAAGTCCACCTTGTATGAGCCTCTGCTATTGGTGAGGAAAATGAGAGAAGTTGGAGAGGGAAAGGTCGAGTATAAAAACGACTTGCCCAAAAGCCTTGTATTTTCTCTTTCTTGAGATTTGGGGAATCTGAAGACTCGAAACCCCAAGGGATGTTCGGGGTCTTCCTGGCAGTAGTCCCTGACTTCCATGCGCAGGTCTCCATTTTGAAATTGCTTATCATCCAAATAGAAAAGGTGATAGCATGTTTCCTTTTTCTTCTCGGGTAGAAGAATGAATTTATTCAAGATAGTAAAATCTATCCAATCGGACCAGTGGAATGGCACGGGTTTGTTTGGGTTCTCACGGATCCAATTAAGGTATACGGAGATAGTGAAGCGGGGATCAAATGGCTGAACAATGGGTTTTGAAGTCTCGGACTCCAGGTCCGAGACAAAGTACTCTGGAACAGAGACCTGAGTGGGTGGCACATATCCGGGCTGCAAGAAGTAAAAGGTGGACACGGAGGTATCGTTAAGCTTCTCCAAGGTGACGTCATGCAAGTTTGTCTGGAAGGTGGGGTTCAGATCCAATTTCAAATCTGAATCTGTATATTTCTTGTAGATCATTTTGAAGTATAGGGTAACCAGCTCGGGATTCATGAGCAGGATTTGCGTGCTGGAATAGTATAATGTGATGGTGATCATCAATAGTAGGATCATCAACACTCGAATCGACTTTCGGAAGCGGAACATCATGAGTAGTGAATTGAATGGAGGAGGGTATTGTGTAAGGGAGAAGGGAACCAATAAGAAGGCCAAGAATAAAGAATGTAGAAATAACAAGCTAGACCCTAGGCTTGATAATGAAAAAATGCTAATACGGAAAAAGGCACATCGGAGAAAGTGGCTGAATTATTTGGCTTTCTCCAGGTGTCTGGGGTACGGTACATAAGGCGCACTAGAAAAGTTTAAAAAGCAACACCTATCGAAGCCCCACAAGCGGCCAGGAACATTGGATTTTTCGGTATATTCAGTTTCACAAAATCCTAAGCTTTCTACATTTACAGTTTATGTGAACATTCCAGGGATTTTCACCATATATATGGAATTTTTCATGTGCCCCTGGCGTGGCGGAGTCCCCGAGGATTGCAACTTTGACGATCGCGTGAGAAATGCAAAATAGGTACCAATGCATGGGCTTCCATGTAAGAGAATCTTGGCATTCCTCGGTACGAGAAGAAAGCCCTTTATTAGCGCAAGACGCTTTTGTCTATTTTTATCCCTTCTTTCAGGGGGGCATTTTTCTTATTGTTCAGCTTAACTTAGTGCCTAGGCCGTATGCAAATTCTGCTCTGTGTGCAGGATGACGTTATGCATGCCGGATATAGTTATAGACGAAAGGTGCGACCAATTGTCTGGAACACTAGCCGAACCTTCTATTAGTAGAGCCTATAATTACCTCATTCAGGTCGTACCTTATTCAGGTCGTACCTCATTCAGGTCTTACCTTCAGCAGGGTAAGCCAAGGTATGTGACATTTCTTGGTGTGAAGAACAATACTTTTGTTTATCCTCTTCAGTAAATTGGCTATCAATACTGCGGCACCTTCATAACCTAGTTGGGTAGATCTACCAAGGAGTCTCGCCCAATGCATCACGAAGCCTTCCCGCGTGACTTTAAAAAAAGTTCAGTGGATTCTCAAAATGCCCACCATGTGTACCCCGAGCATTTTTCTGCTCTTTCTCTTTCTCTTTCTCTTGCTTTTTCTATTTTTTTTTTTTTTTTTTTTTTTCTTTTTTCAATTTTTTTTTTTTAAAAAAAAAGTTACTAACGGTAATAACAGATACCAACGGTTGTTCGGGTGAGTATGGTAATTAGTAGCTGGTTGGTAGAAGAAATTCGAGGAGAGAAGTGGGGTAATAAATTTAAACAGAATAGGCATGTGAAACATCAATTTTACCCACCAGTGGCTCCTTTCATTCCACCTGGGCTAGCCAGTGGTTACGCGGCTGGACATGCCATTAGTGAGGTCTATACATAATGGATCAGATGTTGCAACTTCTATTTGCATATTCAGGCAGTGCGCTGCCTCAAACAGATCTAACTAAGCATAAGTAGAATTGAATTCAATGGCTTCACGATGACTCTTCAGTTGACGTATAATGATTCGTTATATAATTACTCTCTGATGAGAATGGAAGCGGCACCCATACCGGTACCGATACACATGGAGGTCAACCCGATCTGGCCAGGCTTCAATAATGGCAAGATGGTGGCATATTGTCTGGCACCAGTACATCCCAAGGGGTGGCCCAAGGCAATGGCTCCACCGTTAATGTTCAACTTCTCCTTTGGAATGTTACATGTCTCAGCAGAGTACAAGCACTGAGCAGCAAAGGCCTCGTTGACCTCGAACACGTCGACATCGCTGACGGACAAGCCAGTCTTCTTCAACACACTTGGAATGGCAACGGCTGGTCCAATACCCATGATCTCTGGTGGAACACCAACAGATTGACAGAGCACGTATTTGGCTTGGATCTTGTAGCCCTTCTTCTCGGCCAAGTCTCTTCTCATCAAGAGCACGGCAGCAGCACCGTCAGAGACTTGAGAGGCGTTACCTGCGTGAGTGGTACCAGTGGGCTTGAAAGCTGGCTTCAACTTGGACAACTTTTCGGCAGTAACACCTTGTCTTGGTCCTTCGTCAGTATCGACAGTGATTTTCTTGATCTCTCCAGCTCCCTCATCCTCGTCATCGTCTTCCTTAGTGTAAGACTCGATGGGCAAGATCTCAGACTTGAAAGCACCGGAAGAAATGGCCTTGGTGGCCTTGGCGTAGGAGTCAGCAGCGAACTCATCCTGCTTTGTTCTTGGGATGTTGTATTTCTCAGCCACATTCTCGTTGGTGATACCCATAGGAATCAAGCACTTGGCCATCTCCGAGTCTTCTTGCAACTCAGGGTCGACCTTTGGAATCGATTGTGGGCCATAGTTAGCGGACATGGACTCCACACCAGCACCAATACCACAGTCGATCTCACCACACTTGATTTTGTTGGCAATATCAGAAACGGCCATCAATCCAGAAGAACATTGTCTGTTGATAGCCACAAATGCAGCGGTGTTGGGGATTCCAGCAGCAAGACACGCACCTCTGTGTTCAGAAGCACCAGCAGCACGGTTCAAGACATTACCAACGGCAACATCCTCAATCAAGCTGGGGTCAACGCCGGTCTTTTTCAAGAAGGCCTCCAAGAACTTAGTCAAGATCCAGTCGGATCCGACATCCTTGAAGCTGCCTCTGCCACCTTTGGCCATGGCAGTTCTGTAGGCACCAACAATGACAACATCATCGGGTCTCTTTTCAAGAAGGGATTGCTTAGAAGATGGAGATAATTGGCCTGCCAACTGGTTTAATCTGTCCATTGTGTATGAGTTATTTGTGTATAGAGTGGAAGAATACTTGTGTGTTTCAATGGTGGGGAAAGCTTGGTCTTATATAGTGGTTGGGTCGCATTCACCTGGACCCCCTCCGCACTGCACGCTGCACGTATATACCGAGGAAGTGAAAGGAAGTGACGGGCACGCTGCTCTGACTCCATGTGCCCGAGCTGATGACTTTGCCGAGTATATTATGAAGTTCACGGACTTTTAATTTTTGCATTAACAATCCTCGAGATTTAGATGTCGCATCATAAAAATAGTGGTCGGTTTGACATTTACTCGAAACAATGTATTAAAATAATATGGCTCTATTCATGTGCGCTCAGCAACACTCTTAGTATCACAGTATGGTATGGTCTATAATTCAGTTCCACTACGTAAGAACAGTCCGTATGCACTTACTAATACAGTTACGATATTGACGACTAAAGAAAAAAAAATTATCTGTAATGTTCTAGAATGCTTGAAATATACATTTCACACGTTAGATTTTCTATTTGCCACTAAAACTTTCAACTTCATTTGTCCATTTTTCGGCACAGGCTACCCCAGATTGTGCCGTATGCCGCGGGGGGACATTTCTCACATGACCGCGGCACGAAAAATGACCCTGGTTTTTCCTGGCCCGAGAAACTGGGGAACCTCGCACTTTCCATCCATCACATGTGACTGAAAAGCATCACAGGCCAACTCAGCCATGGAAAGCAAATCTGCCAGATCTGATGGCGTATATGCCGGATGCCCATATCTTCATACCGGACTTCCATCCCCGTACGTATTTCCCGTACGTATTACCCGTATATATTTCCCGTATATATTTCCCATACGTAGCTCATGCTCATAACTAATGTTCATAATTAATGTTTATAATTAATGTTCATGATTAATGTTCTTACCGGACTTCATGCTATCTAGATGTTCCTAATCGAGAACTGTATCAACTCTGAAGTCGCGGCTCTGACCGGTTTCGGCGCAGCACCACTAAACCTTACCCAACGGCCACTTACTCTTCCATTTCAAATGAAAATATTCCAATGAACGGCTCGATCACATCTGGACGGCCCTCAGGACACTCGCCCGTAAATATGAGCGAGGGATTTTCTTGCTTCTCTTCGTAGCCTGAAAGTGAAATAACAGATGGTTCTTCGTCGGTGGCACTGATGGCCGCTATTTTGGTAAAGTCGATTCGGAGCGTGCCGTCGTTTTCATCTATCACCACAAACAACTTATACTTTTGGTTGCGTAGGTCCGCACTGTCGTTGTAGTGAATCATGCCCCGGGAACTGCCGGTGATCAAGCCCATGGTGGACCCAATCCCCATGATATCTGTGCCCCTGATTTTGATGTACATGCCACTGAGCCCGAAGGGGGAGCAATGTATTTCAAGGTCACATTCGTTGGCGTAGTTGAACTCGATATCCTTCGTATCCATGTTCACTTCGTGATAAAGATGGGAAAAGCTCGCACACTATGTTGGCAGTGCCGCACGTGACCCGCAACTCCATTTAGATCTATAGGACTTCGCTTTCTTGGACTACAGTTTAGTTGTCTGCCCGTTTCGCTCGTTAACTACTGAACCTTGAAGTGTAAATTTCTGGCAGTGTAAATTCTATATATAAACCACGTGAAACACTTTTATTCATTTATTTTTTTTCTCGTCTGCTAGGCACTAGCCTTCAACTCCTCCATCGCCTGCGACCAGCTGTTGAATGCAGGCTTATCCATGGTTAATACACCTAGGTTATTGGAAATGTAATTCAAGAGCTGGAGGAGAGTGTCAGAGAGGTTCATGCGCTGTGTGGCATTTGCGGCGATGTTTGCTTCTGCCCGTTTATATTCTTTCACCACATCGATCAACGACTCTTTCTGTGCCTCCAAGCTGTTCTTCTTAGCCACCATGAGATTACTGGAGAAGTTGGATGCTGTGGTGACTCGCGGCTTGGATTCAGGGTATTCTGCCGGGACAACAACAAACAAATCAATGCTGTCACTCAATGTCCATAGTACAGGAAGGCCATTTCGTGAGGAAACGGGAATGTGTACCTTGTAGCGCAGTTCGGCCGCGGTCCTATGGAAAAGTTTGACTGAGCCCTGGAGTTTATGACACATCTCATCTGTTTCTGCGATTCTTCGACTCTGGCTCTCACTAGATACACGAATGGGTTTGGTGGCAGTCACCGGAGGTAGACTTTGCGAAGGAATGGGTTTTGGAAGAGGATCTTGTTTCCGACTTGTTTCTGGTGTAGGACTTGCTTTGTTGTCAGACTTGAATGAGACAAACTTCATGGTCTGCCGTTTCTCCTGCGACAAAAACGTATCCAAGTATTTGTTCAACGTCTGCACCTGGCCGAGAAGACCTTTTCCGACCAAAGAAATGTTTTCATCCGTGAGTCGTGGGTTTCGGGCGAGACTGGCGATATGGTTAAAGCCCTTTTCCACGTTGATGGAAAAGCCACGTGGGATATCTGTATTGAGCACAATTATAGATGGCAATGCCTTCACATTGCGCCCGTAGTCGGGTGGAACCGCGAGGTTAAAGTTGAGTGTGTCTATATCAAAGGGAAAGTCCGGGTCTTCAGGGGTCATCATGAAGCTTAGGTAGATCGCTTGACTGGCATCTCGGTCGATTATCTTCTTGATATGCTTGCAGATCAAATCCTCCTTCATTTTCTTGGAAAGGCGTATACGCTTCTTTTTGCCACCGCTAGGAGCGGCAGCTTCCTTCTTATCCACTGGGGTCTGGCTTCTGCTCTCCACCGGAGTCTGGTTCTGGCTTTCCGTGGGGGTCTGGTTTCGACTCTCGGCATCGGATTCCTTAGCACGTATCTCGTTTTCAAAGAGCTTGGCCACCGCATACCCATTGATCGTAACTGGGAACATGTGTCTGACCATCTTGGCTGTCTCTAGGTACCTGAAGTCCTTTGCGTCAGACTTGCCCCCATCCTTGTTGGAATTCTTGGGCCTGCCATTCTGGCTCTGTTTTTTTGTCATTTTTTTCTTGGAACCAGCACTTGGAACCTGCGAGGGACTGGGCAGTGACATGTAGCGTAAAGTGATGGAGGTCAGTAGGAGAAGTTATAGTGTGAGTTGCGCGATGATTTGGTCCGTGCGGCCAGCTGCAAAATCCAGTCACGCCCTCTGGAATAGTGCACTAATAGACAGAGAATGGACAAAAAAGTGGGAAAAAAATAGACAGAAAGTGGGCACACTAAAATTAGCCCTTCTATTACGTCCAATCAAAGAGAGCAGAAAAGCAGACTTGAATTTGGTAACTTCCACCCGTTTGTATGTGAAGCCTATTGCGTATGGGTGTTCTGGCTTTACTGGTGTGATCTTGGTCACACTTGCATAAGCATATAAATACTGGTGATATTTGAGTCTGCTGTTCTAGGAGAAAAGCATAGCAGATTAGAAAAATTCGGGTTGGGTTCATGTCTCGTCATACCAGACATACTACAAATCGCATAAATTAGGTCCGCTCGCCCCCCAAACTACATTTTGCATTTTGCAGTATGTTCTCACGTTTCGAGTATGCTTTTGCACCCAAACAGTATATAAGACCCAGCTTTCGCATCTTTCCCAGCACCACAACACTCATCCCAAAGCCTCAAAACTTCAAAATGCCTAAAGTCAAGCCTATTACCCCAACCATGATCTTAGCTTCGTTTATCAACGCAGCAGAGATCCGATGGATCGCCTCCAAGATCTCTGGAGTCTTCGCATTCATCACTGCCCATATTCTATCGGTGGTCCACTACTTTGGAGGACTCATCTCCCAAGTCCTCCAGATGAACATCATGAAAGTAGTCTGGGTCACTTCCCACTTGGCCTGTGCCCTGGGATTCTTTGCTTCGCTTGTTTTTCCTCAGCCTGCCTGGTACCACGTCTCAGTAGCTGGAGCTATCTCAACCTATGCTGTTTCTGTGTTTCGACACTTACTTGTCTTGTTGAAAGACCAGCACCACTCCAGGGACGAGATCCCATTGGCTTCGCTCTTGAACTCCGAAAGCTCTCTATTGCTTACGTCTTCCTGTCTCCATGCCACTTCCTCGCCGAATAGCTTGAAGCTCTTTTCGTTTGCCGTGTTCTCATATATGAACTTGATCGCATACGTCTTGCGGGAAGTGGTGCTGACCAACAAATTCACCACCTCTCTCTTTCCCCTCTTGGGGTGCATTGAACCGGTGTTATTCAACTTGGCTTGCTCTTCCGACTACATAGTGCAGATCATCTACTATAGGGACTACTTCTCCAATAGGTCCACGCTTGCCTATGGACTAGTATACTCCTATATATGCTTCAAGCGCTTGGAGAAGTCAGAACTCTCCCGCATGGGCTTATACAGCATCATGAACACGATCCGGTCGTTTCTCATCCGGATTAAGGCTCCCAAGCCGGTGTTGCGGGTCTGGGTTTCATTCCAGGTTCGCTTCCACATCTTGGTTCCACTAGAGCCTCACGCAGTAGGCCAAACCGCAGACTCGGAAAGAGCCTCGGGCAGAACAAGAGCCACTTCTTTGTTCTTTGAGCCTGCTCTGATCATAGATGATATCAGCTAGTCGCCTTGCTCAATAAATACTTTAATAAATTGTTTTGAAAGTTTTACTTACCTTTAAATATCTCTAAATACTTCTTTGCCCACTTGTCGTTCAAGCATTGGCAATGTCCTCTTTCATTTGGACCAATCTCTCCCAGCCCTCGGAATCCTCCCACATGGCCTTTCCCTTGGACATGAGAGACCGCACAGCCGTACGGGCTTTGTACTTCCAATCCTTGCAAACCACATCTCCGGCACCATGTTTTCCTGGCAACTCACCCAAGGACTCATAGGCAGATACAAGATCCGAACATGCCTCTACGGCATCGTTCCATACCTCTTCGCTGGAGTCCAACTCGGGGCGGAGAGACGTGGCTCTATAGGCCTTTTCAAAGCATTCCAAAGCAGTCCATGGCTTTCCCCGCCAGATCTCCACCCGGCTCACAATTCTCCATAATCTCGCAGAATGGTTAATGATCTCGGGGATCTTGTTGCACACCAAATCAATGCACGACAGTTGGAAGTGAGTGAGTCTGACATCCTCAGTGTATGGCTCTTCCACAAGAATCTGCACCAAACGCTCAATCACTGGAATGTCCACACCCACCAGCTCAGTACCTTCTTTGCGGATACTGATCAATTGCCTGACTGCATGAAGAACGTCATTCCACTCATTGAGTTTGATGGCCACCGTGAGGTAGTTCTCAAAGATTCTCCAAGACCTCTTAGCACCCTCACCTTGTTGCAAAGCCTTTTTCAACGCCAGGAACGCCTGTTTGGTTTTATCGAGCCTCAACAAGGCCGTGGCCAAGTTGGACCATGCATGGGAGTTTGTATCGTCAAGAGCAACCGCTCTGGAAAAGGCCTCTGCTGCGAGCTCATAGTTCTCGCCTTCCAAACCACAGCAACCGTAAAAGAACCAGTTTTCGTACGAAAGTGGACTGGCTGATAAACAGTCCCGCATGTGGAGAACTGCTGCCTGTAAGTCCTTCTTCAAGCCCGAATTGATTGGTGGGTTATAGTAGTATTTGGACAAGGAAGCTTTTGCTTTAGCATACTTGCCGACTTCCCAAGCCTTAGTCCAAAGCTCTGGGTCTTGGCGAATATCACCAAGAATAGAGATTGCTCTAGCATCTTGGGGATGAGAGGCGATTCTCTCTAGAAGAAGTTTTTCTGCTTGTGCTTCATCGTCCACAGCAGCATAACATAAGGCTGCATCGGTCATCAACTGCAAACGTTCGTAAATTTCGATAGCAGACTTGAGCACACCCAATGACATATACTTCTCAGCCAACCTGGAGTCCATGGCCCATTGCGGCATGAGAGGAAGCTGATGAATGAACCGGAGTCTTTGAGAAATCAAATCCAGTTGGTTATCTTCAGCAGCTGGAATCATGCGTGATTTGACATTGATACCCACTTCTTCCACCAATGAAGTCATCTGCAAAATACCTCTTTCAACGGTCCGCGCCTTGCTTGTTTCCAAGATGGATCTCTCCCAAAGAGTTCTACCAAACACAGACCAGTTGGTTTTGTTTTCAGAAGAGTAGATGATCCGGCTGACAATCGCCGACAACTCCTCCTCAACCATGGCATTTCCCGAAGGCGAAGTCTGTTTAATTGTGACCAATCTCAAGAGCAATTGGATGCAGTCAAGGTCCGTTAATGGAGGTTGGTTGTTTGGGTCTAAATCACGGAGTTCTTGTGGAATTTCATCCTGGCTCAACGATATAGGCAAGAGCCTCTCGCCTTGGTCCATATCAAGATGCGAGAAGTCGTCGAGCTTGATTTTCTTGCTGTCGGGTTCATCTTCCGTCATGATATTGTCCAAAGATTCGTAGTGTGGTCTCTCCAATAACAAATCCGAGTTGAGCTCGAAGGCCTCACGAGAAGTTTCAGCCTTGGAGTCGCTGAATAGACTGGACTTTTCACTCTTGGCCAAGAGAATGAGCGAGGCCGTCGTGAAGGTCTGGAACTTGGTGCGCTTGGCTTTGGCTCCGGTCAAGATGAACTGGAGCTGAGATACCTTAGCGGCATTATGTAAGAATGGCTCTGCCAAGTGCTCTGTCCGTGCATGAATACCGTTTCTGGCACTTTCCAAAAGAAACACCAATTGCACGTGCTTCACCGCTTCAAGCTCTGTGTGATCCTTGGGTGCAAGCGAGTTCACCACTTGTTGCTGGAGAAGAGCTGATGTCACCGAGGCCAAAGTATCCGATGGTTCATCAAGAAGTGAGAGGTGCACCTGTAGAGCTCTAGCCCTCCACCATACGAGCGATGCTGCGATGGGTGAGTTGGCCACATCAAGTTGTTGAATAGTATTGATATTTTCAGCAGTGAGCTCTTCAATGGATCCAGTCAACAGGCCGGAAACCAAAGAGTGCGTCACACGTTGCAATTTTTCAAAGAGCTTGAGTGATAACAAAATCAAAAACGGCTGGTTCATCAAGCCGTATGCTGGTTTACCCTCAATAGTCATTAACTTGACGCATTCTTGCTGGAATAAGGCAGTGCTTGCGCCCGAAAACCAGTTTTTCTGGAAAAAATCCTCCGTTTGGGGTCCTGTAAAATTATTCTGGATGAAGAGTTGTAACAAGCCAATGGCAAGGAGCTGGAGGGACAACTCGGGGAGTTCCTGGGCTAAAAACAGCACTATGTCTGTCAAAATTGCCTCTATCAGGCCGGGATTTTGAGAGCAGATATCAACGGCTTCTGGTTTTTTTAAAATAGCCCCGAAAAAGTCATTTTCAAGGAGTCTAGCCGAATCACCTTCCAAGATGGTTCTGATCACTCGTATGAGCTCATGTAAGTCTTGGGGAGCAGAGTCTGGAACCTGGATCAAGTTCTCAGGGGGAATGAGAAGAACCAAATGCGATAAGGCGGTTTGTAGCTCCGACATGGCCAAATCTCTATGTACTTTTTTGTTTGGCTGGAGCTGGTGACACTGTTGGCGGTAGTAACAAAAATTTAAGTTCGCTGCGCGATGCGCATCTTATTAATCACTACGAATGTTAATTATGATGTTTCTTTAAGTGAGATGTTTGAGACACGAAACAAGGAAAAAAATGGATCCTTTTTCATCTCGAAAATGCCGGTATAATCTGTATTGGTCAATCTGTATTTCCAAAAAACGAAAGTCGTTTTTTCCCTTCTCCCTGTGCACTTTCGCTGCGCCGATGGTGGTCACTGGTCTTGCGAGACTTCTTGAGCGAGTTGCGTATGGAGACGCGGCTCATTTGCGAGTTATTGTTCTCGTCGTCCGAAGCAAAGTCAATCACCTGCTCTTGGAACTCAAGCTGCTGAGGTTGCATAGTACCAAGTTTCTTCTTAAATTTTGGCTTTCCGTCTGAGTTCCTCCTCAGGCTTTCTTGTTCCAAATCGAGTAGTGACACTTCTGTCTCTGATACAGGAATTGGCTTGGGATTGGCCAATGCCATTGCACCATGGTTCTGGATGTCTGCATCCGTAAAGTCAATAAGATCCTTAGTCTCGGCCTTTGCGACCTTTGCTTCGTTTAAGCTCATGTTTGCAACCTGGGTATTGAGGTCGAGTTGAACTGAATGCTCTGGCATTGATTCAAGTGCGCTACCCCATGGATTAGAATTCTCCCTCCGTATGTCGGGCTGGGCTACCTGCAAGTAATTTGCGGCTTCTTGAGGTGGCACATGTGGTGCTGCCTGGTAATAGCCTGGTTCGGGTACACGGTTATGGATAGGAGATATCAGTGATTGGATCTCAGCATGAGGCTTGATATTTTGTTGTGGTATCACAGTCTCTTTTTCTTGAGAGAAATAGTCAGGCACTGCTTTTGCTTGAGTCTCTTCTCGACTCCTCGTAGGTTCAACATGATTGACAGAAACTTCTGCTGGATTTTTGATGGACTCTTGTTTCCACAATTCCGGCGACCGGTTGGCGGTGGCTGGGGCCGAATTTAATCTTTCATCCACTGAACCTTTGATGGAATAATTGCTTAATGATTTTTTGAGATACAGCTCAGATCTAGAAGGAGGACCTTTATCAGCAGATCCGTGCACGAAAATATTTTCCACGAGTTTCTCCGCGTCTTTGTCAATGGATGCACGTGGCAGTTTCTGCCATGCCTCCACATTCTCAAATTCCGTCGACCGCAGAACGGTTTTTGCAAGATCCGTGAACTTATTCCCGTGATGACCGTCCACATTATGGTGAGAACTTTTGGCAGGCTCGTTTGTGGGTTTGCGTTCACTTTCACTCGCAACTGCTTGGTCAATGACATCAAGAGATGGGTAACGCTCTGCTACATTCTCTAGATCTGGAAAGTCTTCTGTGAAGTTGTCAATTTCTGGCAAGTCCTGTGTTTCTTCTGGAGGAGAGACGCTTTTCGCATCCGGCACAGTTACTTGATGTGCATGCAGTGCTTCGTGTGATGAAGCGGTGGCGGTAGATTTCACCGAGTCGGGACGGCTATTGGAAGGATTGGTGTCCAAAGACTTTCTTCCTTCACGGGTTTCTAATTCATGGCTAGCACTCTTGGAACTGTGGGAAGTGTGTTGGCCCGGTAAATGCAGGAGATGCAGGTACAGAGGGTGGCTGGAGAGTGACAGCTTCTGCTGGATTTCGTACTTTTGTTGCTGTAATTGTTGCTCATAGTAGTACTGTTGTCTCTTGAGCTGTTCATTCTGCTTTTCTTTCTGCATTTCATGCAATGCCTGGAAGTCGTAAGGCCCAGTGTTGTAAAAGTCTTCGACATCGAGTGTATCGAAGTCCTTTTGCAACATCTTGGCCAAAAGCATGATGATTTGAACAATGTTAGGTCTGTATCTGGGGTTTTCTTGAAGCATAATAATTATGAGATTCTTCAAGTCGCCCGAATATGCTGGTGCAGGGAGAAACTGGAAGGAAGCATGCAATATGGCGATATCACCACTGGCTTCAAATGGAGTTGTGTAGTAGCACAATTTGTACAAGAAACAGCCAAGAGCCCAGATATCGGATCTCTCGTCAATGGGAAGTCCCCGGTACAAGTCGATCATTTCAGGAGCTCTGTACTGCGGAGTTGTTTGATACAAAATGTCATGACTAAGCATCTGAAACTCCTGTTGATCCTTTGGTGGCCTTATAGGAGACGAAACCGAACCAAAATCACAGAGTTTGAAGCGATTCTTTGCATCAATAAGCACATTCTCGATCTTGATATCCCTGTGCACAAGGTTCAACTTATGCATTTCGTATATGCCAATGGAGATATCCATCATAATCTTCAAGATCTCTTGTTCGGTAAGCTTCAGGCGGATGCGATCGTTCATGAAGTGAAGTAATGAATTGTTCGGACACAATTCCATCAATACTAACACCTGGATGGTGCCGTCGGGTAAAGTTTCTGCATTGGAGTCGTAGTAGCGTACAATTGAGCGGGCCTTTCGTAGGTTTTTCATCACATCCACCTCCTTCCTCAATGTTGCCAAGCCGGCCTTATCCCTGACAAGGACCTGCTTCAAGCAAGCGGTTTTGCCGTTGTCGCCCTCGGGGTCTATAACAACCTCGTAAATCTTGGAGAAGCCGCCCTCCGAGAGGTAGCGAACGACCGTGACCTTGTGGCTGCCTACGGTCAACGAAGTGCCTTGTTCGAGCATGGTGTACGGGGAGGCGGAAGAGGTGACGGTTAGGAAGTGGATCGTAGCAGAGCGCCAAGTAGTGTTGGTAGTGCGCGGCGCGGAAAATAGCCCCCAGCCCCAGGGGGGTACCTGAGATAATGCCCAGCTGTAACGTTGTGAAGCATTATTAACCTGCATCTTTAGTGATGATGGGTTGGGTATTGGCAGATGTCAAACGGTGTGAGCATATTTAAAGCCGATTTGTTACTATTTTTAAGCTTCTGTAAACAATAGCCGTCACATGTCTAAGGAACAAGCGTCTTATTAATGACCAATTGCGCCTACCGTCTCTATTCTGTCTAAGCGCTCGTGCATTCCGCACCAAAGCTTAAAAATGCGACCAGGACCCAAAAGTGCTGCTCAAAAATTACTCGTAAGTAGCCTCTCCATCTCGTCAAATGTAAACGGCACATGCACTATTTCGGCACCTCGAGAGTTCTTGGAAACCGCACACATCTTGTGCTCCACAAATTCGCCAAGCATGGTTTTGAAGTTGATCTCGTTGCTTGCAACAAAATTGTCCACACATGTTTCGTAAAGAACCCGTAACTCTATACCAGTATTGGTGCTTCCCCGGAGCCCGTTGCGGCCTGCTTGAGACGTGGATGCTTCCTTGAGCTTTGCAACCTGTAATTGCAAAAGAATTTTGTATAAGCTGCGAGCGTTGGGAGTCAATGACGTCAACACATACTCCGCACCTTTGCTTCCCACGAACTTCTTGGATTTGCCCATGTTCAACACGTCTCGGAACGACATCTCCACAGTATACAGGTTGTAATTTGTAACGTCGTGCCAGAGAAAATTGAAGTTCTTGAACCGGTACAAGTCCCAGAGCAAGCTCAGGTTAATGTTATCCGTAGACACAATAAGCCACACGTTGGGCAATGATGCCAATTGCGAGAGGTAGTTCTGCGACCTCGTCTCTCTGAATGCATCTCCATCGATGTTGTGGATGACCAAAACAAGAGTTGCCTTCACAATCCCGTTGTAAGAGCTTCGCTTGGTGTTTCTCTTGAGATAAGACATCAAAAACGGCAATGCCTCCGACACGTGCTTGGGCATACGTAAATTTTGCTGCTTCTTCTCCTCGGGAGTCACGAGGAGCGACACTATATCATGGATTATTGATTTCAATTTGGTGACTGGGTTGTAGCCATTGATCACCATCACTGCTGGAGGAGTCTCTTCATCTTGAATGGTTTCCTGGTACCAATTAATGAAGTAAGATTGTACAAACTCCATGATTAAATTGGCCTTGGACCCAATGCCAAAAAAATTGAGACTATATCCCTGGCTAAGCTCAAAACACCATTGATGATACAAGTCTTCGTGTAACTTCTGAAGCGCATCCTTCTCCCTCTTATACACCAATTCACTGAGCTTGACGTAGGGAATGAGCTCATCATAGTCGATTTGAGGCGCGTTCGATGCTAGCGAGTTCGAAGACGGACGAAACCTTAGGTTGTGTTGCTCAAAGTATCCTTCACTTCCCTCTAAAAAAAAAGCCCTCTCATCAGTGAGTCGAGCACTCTGGTCAAGATGTGTTGCTATATTGGACAAATGCTTGTTAATAAATTCGGGATCCACGATATTACCGTCGGCATCCACGGCTGGGACCGGCATCGGTATGAATTTGGTGACCACCGTTGGAGTTGGAGTCTCTTCACCACTATTGCGCTTGCGTATTCCACTAATCACGGGTGTACTTGAGAACTTGCTTTGGCCCGTATTGTCAAAATTTAAAGAGATTTTGTTGGAGTTACCGTTAGAGGTTTGCGGCGAACCTTTTGGGTCTTTGGCTGGTGATGATTGCGATTGGTCTGAAAGCATCTCCATGTCGTCCATGTGGAAAATACTGAAGATCTTCTTGGTGACGTTTTCTTGCTTGCTCGGCCGGCCCTTTTTTGTCCTTCTTTCTTTCGAAGGCGAAGAAGAAGGCGATTCCAGAGCGTTCCTTTTTGAAGGAGTTCTGGCTTTCTTTGGTGTCCTCTTACTGGGTGACTTCTTGCTCGGAGACTCTTCATCCTCTTTGAATTCATCTTCAGAATCATCTGAAAAGCCATCAGATGAATCAATAAGTGTCGTATTCCCTGATGCTTTGCGAGCAGCTCGGCTCTTTTTGGCCTCTAGTTGTCTCTCCTCTTCTAGACGTAGCAATTTTTCTCGCCTCTTCTCCAGCACTGCAGCCCTAGCACTTCTTCTGGGGGTCAATTCAATGTCGCTTTTTGTTGGCAGTGCTTTCGTTGGCAGTGAATCGGTCTTCCGGGGCCGTCCTCTCTTTCTCTTCGTGGGGGTAGCCTCCACGTCCAGAGGCTGTGGGTCAGCTTTGGTGAGCAATTGCTGCTGCAGTAGATTCTGGTCATCTGTGATGTCAATCAAGATTGGCTGGTTACGAGACTCCTCGATGACCTCAGTCGCTAGCTCGATCTCCTGTCCATCGCTTTCTTCCACCTCCTCTATATCTTCACCCATTAACTTCATGTACGCTTTCGATCCCACAGCCTTACCAGTGGATCCATTATTTGGAGATGTATTATTTTCGGCATTCGTGTTAGCAGAAGTTGCCTTTCTTCTTGAGGGCCTTCCCATGTGACTCGTAGACTGGTAGACGTTGATGATGTTTCGCCTGGTGGGCCTCGCAGTGATATGATGTGTCACGTGATACAGCTCATGATTTATAACTAACATGACATTGGCAAAATCAGATTTACAGAAAAACAATGTACCAAAATTGTGGGATTTCCGGGGAAAAGAAGTACTTAAAAAGCTTCAAAATTAACTAAATAAACATTTGGTCCGGGGAATCTGTTCAGTGTCTTGTTCAATGTATGCACCCCAGCTGAGCTGAAAAGTCACGTGCCACCGGCCTCATCGTGTTTTGTCGTGATGCAGTCTAACTGAAGGACATCTTCCACTTCACCCTCGGCGACTTAATTCCCTCATTTGTAGTTGTGGGCAGCTGTTTGAGTTCTGGATATCCACATTAATCATAACCACTAGAACTGCAACATGCTTTCCTTTTGCCCCTATTGCTCCAACATGCTCTTGATCTCACCTGGTGATGACAACTGCAATAGACTCTACTGCCCCACGTGCCCGTATGAGTTTCTGGTTGCCGGTATTCAGTTGTTCGACCGTAAGGTCTTACCCAGAAAAGAGGTTGATGACGTTTTGGGTGGTGAGGGTGCATGGGATAATGTTGACCAAACCACCGCCCAATGCCCAATCGATTCTTGTGGAAACGACAAGGCGTACTTTTTCCAATTGCAGATCAGATCGGCAGATGAGCCTATGACCACCTTTTATAAGTGTACCAAGTGCAACCACCAATGGAGAGAGAACTGAGGATGTTCTTTATCAATTCAGCAGATTCCTCAAACACTTCAAGTGGAAGTGCAGCCAGAGGAAAGGTTTTTCGCCAAGTATTTTGGCAATACCATGGATTTGATTCTGGTTCACACATATCTCATTTTCCTGCGTGCTTTGCATAGGATGAATCGACTCTTCAAAAGACCCGAACGACGATTCTATGTGTGATCTGGTACGCCTTTTGAGTGAATTTCCAGCATTTTGGGGTCCACTAATTTCGAGAGTTTCTTGAACAACACTTTCTTCGCTTTGTTCACTCGAAATAAAGCGCTTTTTGGTGCCCATACTCAAGATATCCATGGAGCTTCCGCCGCTCTCGGAATCATAGATACTGCTCCCTCCGAGCACAGTTGCATGCCTCTGGCGATGGCTGGATGGCTCATAGTTAGCATTCTTTTGGAGTATATTATGCTTGATGTAGTATAGCCTTTGCTGCTCTTCAATAAATTTCCGATACGAGATATCTCGCCGGCCCTCAACCAACTTTTGCAAAGCAAAGTCTTTGCGTCTTTTCTTCAAGAAGTCTTTATCGTCATTGCTCCTTTGATTTCTATTAAAAGGAACATGTAAGACCTTTCTTAGCTTGAGTAGGGTTTTGTCTGGTGAGTTGTCACGCCTCTTCAAAGTTGGTTTGCCCTGAAGATTTAAGAAATTCTGCACCACTTCCTTTTCGTTCTCACATTCGTCAACGCTCCATCTATTGATACAACAGACCTCCGTCTCAAGGATTTCTTTTGGTGGCTGACCGTACATTTTTGTCATCATGGAGTCAAAGAGAAACTCTTGGCCCGAGCATATTTTATGAAACAAGCGTTTCATGGTAAATCCGTTTATCCACGATTGGGCAGAATAAGAAATGGGGAACACTTGGCGTGGTGTGAATTTGGAAAGAAAGCTATATGTCTCACTGTATGAAGAGTGTCTTGAGAAAGTAAGCTTAATGTCCTGGGGAAGTAACTCTTTCCCGTTAGGAGGAAGAAGCCATAGTCTCTCGCGAAAGCAAAAGATCTGAGTTCCCTGTTGCGTTGTTGAAAGCAAAGATATGGGTTCATCTGGTGGAAGAGTGTCAAAGGGAATGGGACAGCATATTCCAGCATAGTCTAAGATATTGAAGTTGATGCACTGTTTGATTTTCACTGTGAAGTGTTCTGAGGCTTGTCTTCCGGCGTAGAATTCCGGACGATGCCTCTCTTTCTGAAGCTGTGCTGCTTTTTTCTCTCCAACGATAGCAGACTTCAAAATTGCCTTATGTTTTCTATCTAGATCAATCACAAGTGAAATCTTCTCATATAAGAGTTTGTCGGGGATCACAAGAAGACCTCGGAAGTAAGACACGATGATGCACCAAGCCTGCTCAAATCCTAGCGTAGTGTCAGCGAATTCGAACCTGATTTCCGGGTCAAGTAAAGGGTAGTCTTTCAATAAAACAGTGGCTGTATGGATACCCTGGTTATTGGGAGGCATCTCGATGTACGGCTCACCGCGGTATGCAAAAGTCGAATCAAAGTAGATGTTGTCAAGAGTCCTCAACCCGTTGAGATATGGAGAAAGCGGTGGGCTATTCACAAGCAGCTCACACCACCACATTTCGGCGCGTAAATCACCAGTACATAACACGGCTTTCGAAGGTGGACGATCATAATCTGCCTCTATTTCCTCTCGAAACTGCTCGACTAAGAACATACACGCGCCCACGCAGTGGTAAGCTTCCACTAACGTCACGTAGACCGCGTCTTCAACATCGTCAAACATATCAATACGAATAGGTTTGTTATAAGGTAAAGCTTTAATGCAACAGATCACGTTTTTGAGCCGCTGGTCCTCCTTCAAAATGGCCCTAGTCTCTTCAGAGCAGTATATCCAGCCCGCGAAGGATTTGTTGGCTAGTCCCACCAAATGATCTGCATGGCAGTGGGTGAGAAGAAAAGTGGATACCGGGATATTAAAGCGATCAAGACCGATCCGAGGAAACTCCCGAATGATGCCATCGAACGTGTTCAGCATGAGCCTTGTCAAGAAGAGAGTGAGACGCGGGTGCAAAATGTATGTGGGTGCGAAAAGTCTACTGAAGATGATGGGTGCGAAGCCTCTATTGGAGATGGTAAGAAGCGCACTATTGGCCTATAGACGTGACCAAGCAACGAGTAACAAATTTTTAACAATCCTATCAACTGTTTCTTTATAAAATTAAATGAGCTTGAAATCCTAGATGGCCAGATTGAACTAATTATCAACCAACTCATAGACATGTTGTCTCAGATAAGCATTCCTGGTAGCACTGAGACAAGCATGACTACGGAACCGCAGGTATAACAGTAAATATATTAACACCAGGGAGCCTCTTAAACCAAAATCCCGTAGTATTCTGCCCGTCTGTACTGCACGTAAAGCTGTTCCCATTGCACGATAAATCTGTTTGCAATAGGAAGAACAAGACGGCCACTGAGACTGAGCTTGTTCACACGAGCAAGAGACTCCACATACACGATACGAGTTTTGCAGAGACCAAGGTATTTCATTGCAAAAATCACATATGCTATGGGAACACTTGTTCCCGGACCGTTGAGTAAAAGCACATCGGGGGTTGGGAGTTGTCTGATCTGGTGCACGCAAGATATGAACGAAAGAAGCGTGCTCTTGACCGACAGCAAAAGAGGTTCCTTGACTTTGCGGGCCCTATAGAGGGTAGATATTTTCACATTGACCTTCTCGCTTGGGGTCTGAGCCCTGAGGGTGTTTTCAAGAGTCTCGAGCTTTTGAAGCGAATTGGTGTCGTTGGACGAAACTAACCAGGTTCTCGAACACTTGGAAATATCCATGCGTTCAGCCAAACGAATCATTTCCCCTGTATGGCCGCCAGAACCTAGTAGGATCATCAAATTGCCTTTGAGAGGAGGAACAGTCTTCTTGGTTTTCGAGAAATCAGGTCTATGGGCAGCAGGAATGACCATCACAAGCCGTATGAGAAGGGCCGCGAAGAGTAAGGCGAGTGCTGCCACCAGAAGGGGGATATAGAGCTCGTAAAATCGGCTATTCATCTTTGAAGATGAACTTTTGTGTGGTGAATGACGAATGATGAATGTGTGTATATGAGCGTATGAATATACGAATGTATGAATATATAAATATGTGAATGCGGTGATGAGTGCGGTATCGTTAACGCGCGTTCCCACCATTAGAGATGGTCAGTATATTACTATACCACTTCAATGTCTGAGACCCAAGTTTATTTTCCAGAATAAATACATAGATATGTGTGCTCTAATTCTATATTTATTCTCTATTGTATGCTTTCTATCTATGTACACTCTTTCTCTATTATATCCTTGTTTTCTATGCTTCTGCTGTTATAGTTCCACATCTTTGGATAATGCTTTGTAGGTCTTACGCTCGGGCTCTGGGTCGCCGTCTCTCAAAGTGGTCTTTTTAAAGCCCTTTTTCCCATCCTTTTTGCTGCTTGCATCTTTTTCTGCCAATTGCTTCATCACCTTGGTCACCACCTGCAGTAGCTTGCTGCTTTCGTCCTTGGAGTTGCCCAAAGGCCGCGGACTACCCCAGCTCACTCTGACAAGCTCCGTCTTGCCAATTGACACCAAGCCTGCTGTCTTGGGGTTTTTGCTGAGCCCATGTTTTTTTACATCCTCTGCAAACGCCTCGGCTGAACTTCGTTTTGTGTATGTCACGTACCCACACCTGGCCTGGTGAATAACCTTGACCAGAGTCAAGGGACCGTACTTTTCAAAGTGGGCAGAGAGCTCATACTGGGGCATGTCTTGGCTGAAACCAAACACAAAGAATGATTTTATCGATGAGTCTTCGGGTGCCTGGAGTGTGCCACCAAAAGGTAATTTCGATATTGTTTTGGCAAGCTCTTTGGATGACACATCTGCAGCTTTAACCTTAGGACGACTGCTTTTGGCTCCTTCACTTGATAATTTCAACTTCAACGCCTCAAGGATGGCTTTACCTTTGGCTCGTTTTTCCTCTTGGCCTGCGTTTTGCAACGCAAGGTTTTTGGCCTCCATTTTATCGGCCATGATGGCTCGGACCTCGGAGTTTCGAGACGTGATATCCACAGCATATGGGTTCTCCACATGAGCTAACTTCAACGCAGCATCTCGGATATCAATGGGGATGCCGTAGTCAACGTCTACCATACATGACTGACAGCAGTTTCGGGCTGTGGCACACGTTTTGCATAGGATGGTTTTGTTCAGCTTGTTACGGACCTCGCTCAGATTCCACCGAAACACCGTGAAAGGACGTGTACATAGCTTGCACTGTTCTCCTTGAGGCTGCCGAACCATCTTCACATGGTCCTTGTCGCCTATACATTGGCTACAAAGCGTGGGGATTTCAGACATGCTGGTAGAGTACTGGACTAAGTGCTGAAGATTACGACGCATCGCGATATGGATATAGGCGATGCGTTGGTGTAAGGATTTCTTACCGTACTACAACTCGACCAAACTCCCACGACCGAATAGACAAATTACCACATTGAAGAAACAAGAGAATATAAGGTTAACAGAAAGAATCTGTCAAAAAAATATCTGCTAACAACGACAATCAGTGAAAAACAATCTGTCAAATCAAAGTGGGGGGAACATACAACTGCAGGGGGCGTGCAAAGTCTTACATTGTTAGTATAAGTGTTGAAAAAATTTTTTTTTAGGTTTGTCAGTGTTAAAAAGCTCTGTATTTTTTTTCTCTACATGAGTTTTCAGGTGAAGAAATTCGTTGTTTAAATATTGTATCATCCTTAAACCTAATTGGCTATCACATACCGTTTGTAAGTTTGTAGTGGATGAGAAAAAAGGTGGAAAACCTCTCTTTTTATAGTCTCGGCATGTTTGGTTACCCGGATACGAACTGCGCGCAGCAGTATTCGGGCTCGAATTTCGCATCCATCCTGTCTAATTCTTTTGTAATGGATACTTGGTAGCCTGAAAAATAGCACTAAACTCTTCTTTGACTTTGACCAACTTTTCATCTTCCTCATAAGCTTCAATAATTACTAATGCCTTGCGTATGGCTGTATCCAAATGCACATTGAAAACATAGCTTTGTAGTGTGCTAACGTTCTCTTTAGCAATTTGCAATACAGCCTCCACACAACTAATGAGATCATGTTTTGTCAGAGTCTTGGCGTTCCAGCTTTCTAAAACTCCAACTAAATCCAGCGTATCCTTTATCTCATTAACGAACGTATTTGTTCTTTCAAGGTCATTTTCGGGATTCGCTTGTTCGCTTTCAAAGTCTCTTAGGTTTTGCATAACACTGTGTGTAATCTCTTTTGTAAAGTAAGGAACGGTCGATTTTTCCAAAGAACGAGCTCTTTCAAGGAGTTTCTTTTTGCTATTTCTGCTACTCATGCCAGAAAAACATGATACTACCCTTACCTCATGGGAGTCGTCACTGAGGCCTTTGAACCGATGCAAGATCAAACGTACTTCTTCTTCTTCACTCCTTTTGGATAACATAAGCTCATTTATAACTCTTGCACGAAGGAGTTTGACATCGACCGATGCCTGTGGGTCGTGCTGGTCAATCATAAGATGTGGCCTCTGATTCAGCCGTAAAGCCAATAGATCATACTTAAGACCCTCTTTTTCACTGACACTCTTCGGTTTTTCGAATGCATGTGATGTTTTGATGTCGGATATAAGAGCGAGATCAAGGTATAGCCCCGTGACATAGTCACTTTTACCTGCCAGGATTTCTTTGAGCAAGTAAGGGTGTAATTCCTTAAAGCGAGCAAACTGTTGGTGGTGCTCCAAAAAGTATTTGCATGTGGCAACCTGCACTTCGTATCTATGTGATGGAAAGAACGTCTTTGACATATCCAATAACTTTTCTTCACCGGTACTTCTTAAAACGGCAGTTGTGGCGGTATCCAAGAAAAGGCTAAGTGCTCCATTAGGTTGCGGTTGTTGAGTGTTCAATATCAGTACCACATGATCATTGATCTTCTCTGCATCTTTTTGCAGGATGGTTTTCGTCATCATAACTTGAAGACAAGCCCTCTGGATAATCAAGTCACTATCGTGGCGGCTCGTACACGCCTCATGAAATCTCTTTGCTGCGAGACTCGTATAGTCTTCAAGTTCCGTTTTAGAGAGCCTGGCTTGTTCAATGAGCTCCATTGCATATAAAAGACAACCATGCTGCTTGTTTTTAGAAACTTTCTCTGAATTCTCGAGCGATTTGCTTAGCTCCAAAGAGTATGAGGTCTTGTGCACCATATTAGCAATCAGACGTGCTGACATTTCACGCACTTTCCATATCCGATGGCAAAGAAACTGCTCCTTCAAAAGATCAATGAATGGTTCTAGAGTAGAATCGTCCTCCGTGTTCACTTTCAAGCGGGACACGATCGCCAAAACTGGAACAATGTTGTTCACATTCTCCCGATCAGATCCTTTCAACATTGTCAACAAGATCTCAGATATGCCCAGATACCTACTGAAGAAGAGTGAAGCATTGACACTTGGAAGAGTATCGCCGAGTTTATGTGAGCCAAAAAGCTTCTCGTTCAAGGCTGTGAAGAGCATCAACGAGCTATTTTTTACCGACCACGTTTGGTTATTCAAATATGTCAACGAAAGTCTCAATGCTTGGTTTGTATGTTTCCGTGTTCCGTCTTCGAGACCTGATTCCTTGAAAAGCTGTCTTATGCAATTTAATGCATGAACCTGGGGGATATCATGGGTCTCGTTTCCAGAAGATTCAAAGTCCAGAGTAGCTATTTCGTATAACTTACTGAAAACCTCATTCAGTAGTTGCTCTAACTTTGCATTGTTGTATCTAGAAGCAGCATTGATGACCCCACAAAACACAAAGGGTATACCAGCAGACCTTCTAGTGATAAGCTGCTTATGAGATGACAAGAGATCAAGGTTCTGAGCTATAATCGTATCAGGATATGTAGTAAGGCTCTCGGTCTTGAAGCAGATCTCACAAGCTGTAACGAATGATGCCGAAATCGACGCAAATGCTCCTCTATGAGTCATTGTTGTCAATTGATCAATTAACAATTGGCAAATGTTTGGCATAAAAGTGGAGTCAAAAAAAACCCACTCATGCTTTCTGTTGAAGCTCATGATAGATTTCAAAAGGATAGCAGATTCTTTGATAACTCTCCAGTACTTTGTATCACTAGCCGCAGCTATGGTGGACTCTGAAAGTTTCATCTGAGGTTTCACCGTATTCCAGATCTCTGAAATCGACTTCAAGAGCATATCAATGACATGCTTGAATAATTGCTTCTTTTGCTCAGTCAAGATAGTGATTGGGAGTATACTAGCCCACACAGTGAAGTACCCGTGCATCTGTAATGGTTCCAGCCTCATAACACTTTCCATGGTTTTCATGATCATTTGCAAAAAAGAAAGACATCTCTCTTCATCATTTTGTTGTTGCACAGAAAAAACGGTGGTCATCAATTGAGCAACACTATCACTTACCCTTCCTTTGAATGATTGCAAGACAATTAAGGTTTGCTGTAAACCGTCATTGATAATAGCTTCGTTGAACGTCTCATAGGGGCAGTCACCAAGAATCAGAGACGCCAGCAGTCTTATGTCGTCATAATTGTTTGTAGTAAATCTTAATAAGACGTTAGTGAATGTGGGAGTATAAATGTCCAATATCTTGACTAAGTTTTTCAGCTTCTTTTGTCTTGGGATTCCATCGAATTCATGTTCAGTAAAAAGCTTGATTATCACGAGACTAGTGACGATCTGCGCATATGAAGAATCTGGAACAATCTGAGCTTTAACAAAAGAGAATATGGACTGAAGAGCTGAAATGTATTTCAGAACAGTGGTTTGATCCTCGGCACAAGGTCTCTTTTTAAGCCTCAGGTCCATTGTGGTCACAAAGTCCTTCATGTTGAGAAGGGCCTTTCTGAAAACAGACATAAAAGCGCTTCTGGATTCTGGAGTAGTTGACTCTTTGAAAATAGAGTCCAACAATTCCAAATCTTGAATGATTTCTAGTGCATACTCGGGGCAACCCTTTGATGCATTTATAGCGTTTGCAGCCAAAGAAAAAGCATCCATCCTTGTTTTCTCATCGGAACTATGCAAAAGGGACCAGAGTTGTTCAGAGTCCATGAGTCCCTTCAATATAGGATCACTACTGGGTGATATCTGCAGTCCTTTTTTCAGAATGTCTAACAACAATTCTTGCCACGAAGACGACATGCTCTGGAAATGAAGCTTTTTGGCCCAATCCCAGAAGTGGTTGGGGATGGCTTTGAATAAGTGCGGTAGCAAGTGGTCAATAATGTTTCTGCGTAAAGTTTGATTACCCAACTTCTCCTCAACACTTACAGACCATGATTGGATATAAGTGGCAGGGTCTTTTCTGGGATCGTGAAGTTGGGAGTAGTAAGCACCAAAGGTCTTCGAAGCAGAATTGGCCAATGCTCCCGACCACATAATTTCAAGACATTGTTTCGGGAGTCTTGTGTTGGATATGTGTAGGCTGTGGGCAAATCCGTTTATGTTCTTCAAGGCTGCTTCAGCAATGACATAAAAGCTTTTTTGGTTGGGTTGCATCGACATCACGTGAACTTTCAATTGACCAAGCATTGATTCATTAAGTTGTGTTGAAGCGTGATTCAAAACATAGTTCATAAGCTGTAGAAGTTTTGTTAGCAAACCGCCCAATGCATTAGTATAGGCGCCGCTGCCGTGTTGATGATACTCGCAAATATAGTGGAAGATATCCAAAAGCAGCGAGTCCTCATAATAACCGATGTAGGCTGAATTCTGCTTTGCCAAAGCCAAGGCCCGGTTCAAACAGATGGCCAATGTGTCTAGATCCAAGACCGTGTCGCTATCTATGGTGTGATGAGAGGCTAGGGTATTCCAGATACATAAGAATTGGGTGTGAAATTGGTCAATATCAGCGATTTGCCCTGGTTTTATAGTCACAAGCTGAGCCTTCACCTCCTGCATCTCGCCAGGGCTATAGTTGCAAATTGGACCCATCACTAGTTAGAAGTATTCAGTCTTCCTAGGCATCGCATTCGCTACTGCGCGGAACATGCGCTACAAACCATATAAAAGCTTGGATATGAGCATGGGGACAGATTGTAAGTAAGCATGGCTAAATAATTTAATTTTAATTATATATTAAAATTTTAGATATTAAAGAGGCATTCTTTTTAATTTTGATCTGCTAAGAAAATAAAAGGATTTTTTATTACGTTTCAAACGACACCCGGCGGCTGGTAACGTCGTCTCAGTCTAGCTGCTTGGGTAAACTATACACCTTTTCGCGCGCTCACGCTTAACCGCAACTTCACCTTCGTCCAAGTAGCATCTTACACCATGCTGTTGAAGCTGCAAATCAACCGATTATGGAACTTGTATTACTTCCACTTCCCATTTTTCATGTTGACTGAACCCGAGAGCTTACTCTTGCATCTCTTCATCATCTCCTTCCTCACGTTCGTGGCTTATGGTCTCTTCAGCGTGATTCCAACCTACATTCCCTTTTTGATCTCGAGGGCAGCCTACTACTTGACCGGCGGTGACTACTAGTTTATAGTGGTGCATCCATACTATCTCCAGGCCGTGGCTTAGCAACGACTCCCCGAGACTGTGACTTGGCAATATACTTTAAGCAACACCAGCACACTCAGTGCATTCTTGGCTCATGACCGTATATTTTTACATCGGGGCCGAATCTTGTGGTCTGCCGAAATGGTAGGTAGATCATTTTTTCCCCTTATAGTCTTTACATAATTAATATATTCAGTTCGGATAAAGTGACGCGAGCGTCGACCCACCAAGGTCGCGTCTCAAATACGTACCTCTCTGCTTCTTTGAGATGTACAAGAGGAAAGCAAATGCTCCTTTCAAGGCACCTCGTCCATTATCTTTAGCAACACCAAAAGAAAACAATGAACCAGGCCTTTCCGTGCCTGACTCAGATATCCTGAAAACAGATGCCACAGAAACTGGAGAAACACCAAAGGCCCAGCCTCAGACCAACGCGTCAGTCAAGCGTCTCAAAGTCGGCCTCCGCAGATCAATTCCCTTCAAAGCCCATGCCCCTTCTGTTCAAAGCTCTTCGAGTCAAGAAAGCCAAACTGCAGATTCAAACCTGGCTACTAAATACTACACAGTGCAATGGCGGAAGCGCACCAAGAAAAAGAACAAGTCTTGGGAAGGCGATGGGTACATCAGTGTGTCGGGCTCCGGGACGGTGCTAAAAACCCAGCTTCCTGATCAGTCATATAAGTATGCTGCTCGCTCGAGCAATACCAATACTGAGGGTGTGGTTTCCATCGGAGTATATGAGGTCGAAGTGGATAGTGAAACCACGAAGGAACAATTGGACGCACCAGTCCAGAACGGCCCAGCATCTTCACTGTCGCCTGCAAAAATCTCTTTTTTCAATACCAAACTTCCGAACGTCAAAAAGGCACCCGAGCTTCCGTCTTCGCCAACACTTCTGCATGCAGACGTGGAGATACAAGATGATGTGCCCGAACTAGGACCTGGTCCCGAGGCAGACCAAGATCAAGAACCGTTTGTATTACGACCGCCTGATATTCCTGATGCTCGGCCAGTCTCTGTGGATCCTCGTTTGGTGGCTTTTTTACGCCCACATCAACGTGAGGGTGTGTCTTTCATCTACGAGTGTTTGCTTGGGATACGTACAAAAGACCAGTATGGGGCATTATTGGCAGATGAAATGGGCTTGGGAAAGACGCTCATGACTATAACAGTGATTTGGACTCTTCTCAAGCAAAGCCCTTTTGGAGGAGAAAAGGCAAATATGAAAAAGGTTCTCATATGCTGCCCCGTAACATTGATTGATAACTGGCGAAAAGAGTTTGGCAAGTGGCTCGACTTGAACCGCATTGGCGTGCTAGCACTCAACAATAAGAAGCAATCGGTAGCAAAGGAAAAAGAGGCCATTCGCAATTTCGCCAAGACTAACGTGTACCAGGTCTTGATTATCAATTACGAAAAAGTCACAGCATGTTCCAAAGAATTGGAAGAAGTCAGTATCGACATGCTTGTCTGTGACGAGGGTCATCGACTTAAGAACTCTGCTAATAAGGTGTTGAAGGTGTTGAGCAGTTTGCCTGTCAAGAAACGGCTTGTGGTGACTGGAACGCCGATCCAAAACGACTTAAACGAATACTTCAACATCGTCAACTTCATTAACCCTGGCATTTTGGGTACGATGCAGGAGTTCCAAAAGGATTTCTTGAAGCCCATCACCCGAGCCAGAGAAGCCAATTGCTTCAACGAACAAATCATCGCCGAGGGAAAACTCAAGTCGGCTTTGTTGATTGAGTTAACCAAGCGGTTTACCATTCGAAGAACAAAGTCCGTGATTGAAAGTTATTTGCCCACCAAAACTGACTTGCTTGTGTTCTGCCCTCCAAGCAAGGTCCAAAAAAGGTTGATTGAATATGTTAATTGCTGCTCATATTTTAACTCTGCTCTCAGTGCCGGCAGCCGTGATGTGTTGGCCTTAATCAATCTTTTCAGAAAGATCTGCAACTCCCCTTCTCTTCTCCACCAGGATAACCATTACAAGACTCTTGTGCAAAACTCGGGTTCTTGTCCAGCAGATTTGGAGCCCAACAGCCTACCCCAAAGACAAGCCAGTGGAAAGATCAACATCTTAGTTCCACTTTTACTTGAATTCACCAATGCTGGAGAAAAATCTGTGCTCGTGTCAAATTACACTCAGACTCTTGACCTATTGGAGACGATACTTTCAAAGCTTAACATCTCATATGCCCGTCTAGACGGATCTACCGCAGCATCATCTCGAGACGCTTTGGTAACCTCCTTCAACAACTCTGACAATTATAAGGTATTTCTCCTCTCGTCAAAAGCGGGAGGGGTTGGTTTGAATCTAGTGGGGGCATCTCGTCTTATTCTTTACGATAACGATTGGAACCCACTGGTGGATATACAGGCCATGGCCAGGATTCATCGAGATGGTCAGAAAAAGCCCGTCTATATTTATCGTCTCTTCACCACGGGCTGTCTTGATGAAAAAGTATTCCAACGGCAGTTGGTCAAAAATAACCTTAGCGATATGTTTCTTGATGACCAGGTGGATTCGGTTCTGGATATTTTCGACTACGAAGATCTACGGAACCTTTTTGCTATGATCGAAACAAAATGCGACACCCATGATCTCCTCGAGTGTACTTGCGATGGAACAGGCCAAGAGGCTGAAATTCTAGAATCCGAAGAAGACTCTGAAGCGAAGGAAGCTCTGACTAAAGAGGCATTCTCTTCTTCTCTGGGTAACTTGTCTTCTTCTGGATATGTGAGTGCTTTAGAATTAAAAGAAACTACCGATACCGAGATGGCTACCAAGAGAGGAATTCGGAGTGCCTTGAGCCGTTATAAACATTATGATCCCAAGAATTTCTCTTCGGAAATGGATATTGGTGATTTGGTTTTGAATAAGTTGATCATGCGGGCTAAAAATGACATCAGTTATGTTTTTGCCCACAGTTCATAAGCTCAATATTTAGATTATTAGAAACTCAATTAATTATATATAAGATTTGGATTCGGATTCGGATTTTCAGATTTGTATTATGTTTTATTATAATTATGGTACCGCTATTTGTGAATAATTGTGGGCTTAGGAGGTTCTAGTCTCCTTTAATTCGGGAGCCTCTTTCAACTCCTTCGAGAGATTTGATTCATCAGACTCGTCTTCGTCCTGTTCAACGGGCTGGACTGCTTCAGCTGGTTTGACTGCTTCCATAGTTTCACTCTGTTGTGTCTCCTCTGGGAGTCTTTGGTTTGTCAAGAAAATACTTGCAAGAACGGCAATGGCTGCAAAACCTAAGTTCATATAGAAGGTGTTTCTAATACACTTCATGAGCTCCTTGTTAATAAATAAATTGGCTTCAGGTGACATGCTCTTTATCAAGTCAGTTCTCTTGATGATGGCTTTCAAGTCGTACTTTGAGAGCTCTTCAATGATAGCGGCGGATTGCTTGGCAGTATCTTTGTCGATGTTGTTGACAAAAGTGGTGCTGTAGACGGTATCAGACAAAGCACCTGCGATAGCTCCACCAAATGTACGACAGAAGTTCATAAACGTGGTAGCCATGAGAACTCCTCCAGGCGTCTTGGGGGCGGTAATTTGGCCTGCAATAATAGATGATTGCATGATAGCACCAATGCCGACTCCTCCGAGAATAAGATAGCCGACTTTTTGAGGTTGTTTGGAGTCAACTTCAAGCAAAGTGAGCAAACCCATTCCAATCATTCCACAACAGCAGCCAAAAACGGTGAATGGTTTTACGAGAGTGGTCTTCTTGACGAGAATACCGGTGGCCGTGGATGCGATAACAACTGCAATGATACATGGCAAAAGGTCAACACCCGATCTCCATGCAGAGGCACCGTGGATGACTTGGAAGTATATCGAGAGGTACAAGATGCTGCTGATAAAGAAACTGAAGCCACCAAACAAAGCGATTGCTGCGGCGACTGTTTGGAATGATTGAATCACATCAAGCGGAATGAGAGGATGCTTTGAAAAGATAAAATTCCAAACACTGAATGCGACCACTAAAAGACCTCCGAGAACAAAGCAAAGGATGACAGAAGCAGAGCCCCACCCGTGGTCCCCACTGGAACCGAAGGTCAATGCGAGAAGTATTAAAACCAAGCCAGCGGTCATGAGGAAAACGCCAAAGTAGTCTATTAACTTCAACTTATCTTTGATAGAACTCTTCACTCTTGGTGGGTTGAACGAGAAGAAAAAGATCACCAAGGCAACAGCTCCAATAGGCAAGTTGATGTAGAAACACCATCTCCAGGAAACCTTACTTGTGAAAGCACCTCCGATTAAGGGTCCCAAAACAGACGAAATGGCAAAAACACATCCAAGCATGGCCATACCTAAAGGTCTCTTTTGCATTGGAAGCACTTCAGTGATCAAGATGAAAACAAGGGTCTGAATTCCACCTCCACCAACACCAGCCAAAACTCTTCCCCCAATAAGAACATTCATGGAATTAGATAAGGCGCACATCAAAGAACCAGCTTCGAAAAGGACAATGGCAGCGATCATGGTGGACTTCCGGCCAAAAATAATGGCAATTTTTCCCCAAACTGCCACCAATACAGCCATACTGATAAGGAACCCAGACGTCAACCATCCAATCTGGTTGGTAGCATGGAACTTGTTTCCAACCGTACTCAAGATGGTTGCAACAATAAGCTGGTCAAGAGCGAATAAAAACATGCAAAGAAATGTAGATGCAATACAGAGAAATAAGGTGAAACCTTGAAAATACATGTCTTCTCTTTTTGTTCCATCACCAGCATCGGATTCAAAGTAATCTTTCTTTTGCACTTCTTCAGTAGGTGCCATTGCGACTGGCGCCGACACCGAAACCGAAGAGTTGGTTGATTCTTGCATTGTGTAATAATTTTTGAATGATGATGAGAACGTACGTCGCTCTCACCCTCTTTATATTTGTGTGCCACAAGGGCGAGGTAGAACCTCAGCTTCCATTTTTTGATATCTCCGCCGGAAAACATACGGATTTCAGAGACGTGCAGCTAAAGGCGTAAGAGGATCTACATTTCCTGAATGGGGTTATTCCCGCGCTTTTGCAACTGAAGTTCGAGCGGCTGCGCGGTCAAAATAGACTTTTTTTCCGTGTCAAGTCGGCAAAATGGTGCACACACTCCGGCGATATGCAAGAGCTCCGTGCGTCAAGTTACCACCTGCACTGATGTGGCGTTTCTTTTTAAGGTAAATAATAGATAGTTTAGAGCCTTTTCATTATATGACAGTTTACTATTTCAATTCGGTAAAAAAAAACATTAGAATCAATGCCGTATAGAAAGCGAAAAAATTAGTGATAATTTTGTATTTGTTATCGATGATGGTGATCTATAAAAATGCGGAATTGACGATGACCATTGGATGTACCTCGAAGAGCGGCTAAGAGCTCTTACCGCGCATGATTCTGGCTTCGGCCGCGCGAGCTCGTTGTTCCCTCATCAATCTCATCTTCTGCTGATCCGTCAATCCACTGGTCTCGGAGACCTGGGTCATGACCCTGCCACCTCCCAAAACCACGCCGCCCGAGGTAAACCTTGGCTCCTTTTTCTCTACTTCGATTTTTTTTGCAAGCTCCTCCGCGATCAACCGGCGGTTATCTTCCTGGGCAGCATTCTTTTTGCGAGCCTCTCTTTCGGCTACCTCTTCACTGGTCTGAGGAGGTCCAACGTGGGCCGCGCTCCAGTTGCAGTAGCCTTCCCCAAGTTCACTTCTGCATATTTGGAAGACACTCATGATCTGTTCATTTTGCCGGACTTGAGCAGGTGTCTTTCCAAGACTATTTACTGCTAAAGGATCAGCTTTCAAATTGATCAAAAGGACTCTCACCATGTGGCTGAGGCCTTGCGCCGATGCGTAGTGTAAAAGGCTAGGTGTGGTGGCAAATTGGTCTTTTGGTGTAAGCTCACACTGCACATTCAACAGATTGACTCGGAGGTAGTTGATGAGTAATGGTGCCTTTGAACGTTTCATCGCACTTACGAGCTCGTGCGTATGCTTATCTGAAGCCAGGACTTCGGGTCGTGTGACTGGTTTTTGCTTGACTTCGGGCGTCGTGGATTTGGTTGCAGTTTTCTTGGGGGTGGGTATCTCTAGGTCCACCAAGTACGTGAGCTTTGTCCATGCGCTTTTCACTTCGCTGAGCGTAGCTCTCTTCGTAGTGAACGGGAATGTTCTTATCCTCTGGTCTGTAGATTTTAAAGGTGATCCTTCGTAGCCCACCAAAATCTTACGGTTTGATATGCCGTTGGCTCGGATAAAGATATGCTCAGCTCCATCGATGTACCGTTTCCAAGAGAAAAGAAGCTCTCGCACCTCCTTGATCAAGGCCTGTTCGTTGTAGCGACGAATACTGGACCCTGCAGAATTGGCCTTTCCATGTGCATTATCCGAAGCACTTTGGGAGCCACCCTGCTTTCTTCTTGTGGTGTAACGATGGTATGTTTTCGATTGCACCACCGACACCTTTTGCATTGCAATTGACTCCTTTTGATTTTTGGCATTGCCCTTGATGTTTGCCCGCAGGTGAGAGATCACTGCACCTGCAAAATGGCCACCTCCAATCATAAATAGAACCGAATGGCCCGATCTGGATTGAGCCGAGTTATACTGCTCCAATGCTTCCAAAATCGTTCCTTTTTCAAGGACATCTGCAGGGAACATCGCCTTGTAAACCCCGAGAGCTTTGGTGTCGTCTAACAAATGAGACTTGAACAAAATGAACGGCGACTCAGTATTCATATGACTAGCAGGGAGTTTCTCGTCTTCATCTTCATCCTTAGATCCCTTCACAGATAACTTCTCAAGGATTTCCGGAAGCCGTTGCTCCTCGGAATCCAGCTCTGAGTCTGACTCATCAGACCCCGAAATACTGTCCATGGACTGTGTTTCAAGAAGATCTTCAAACTCCAGCTCTGATAACGGTGGCAACGCATTGAGCGACCGTTTCAAATTCAAACGGTGCAAATCGGATTTGTAGTGCTTGCTCCTCTCTTGTTGTGGCAAGTTGGTGGCAAAGGTGTAGTTACACGTCAAGCATGCCTCGGTGTTATAGACCTTTGTAGATTCTGAATTCCCACTTGGCTCTTGTGGAACTGGGACCTCATTTGCCAATGTAAAAGACGAGTCAAATCGGAGGAGCTGTAGTTTGCTTAAAGTCTCGTTTTCGAGGTCAAAGATATAATTATTTCTTCCGCTCATCGTGGCAAGGTAAAAGTGAGAGTGATGGAACTCGATTGCGGCATTATGACAACGTCCTGTATGTAATCACACACAGTATATTTGAGGTCTAATTTATGGTGTAAATGGATGGTTTTCATTTGATGTAACTCGTGATTGGTTAAATTTGTTTGATGACCGTTTCATGACAGTTTGGAGATATTTTTGGGGATTTTAAGTAAGTAGTCGATTTTACACCTCCCAAATAGTTAACTGTGTATGAACTGACTTGTTGGATTCGCAGTAATTTTCCATTTGCATGTGTCATACCATGAGAAACTGGGAATTGTTGGAGTATGACTATTTTTTTTAGAAAAAAAAAATTAAAAAAATTATACATCAAAGTATTTGACTATAATGAAAAAGCACCACTAGGAATAAAGTTAGAAATATCATAAAATTAGAGGATCAAGTTTTGACAACGTTTAAGTTATACGTCTATGAGATACATATTTAAGCAGTTATTTAACATCCGGCCTAGAGTTGTAGATGGCAAATCAAATTGTGATCTCCAACACCCAGGAAACCATAGCCTCTGTGACTTTCTCATTGGGAGCCGATTCTATGACACTCCTTCAAGAAATGGCCCACCTTCTCTGGCTTCATGAATGGGTGCGTTCCGTGGCCAAAGTTGATGATATAGTTCTTCTTTCCTCCACCAAAACCCTTGATCATTTGCTCAACCTTTTGCGTAATCACCTCGTCAGAGCCGTACATGATACCAGGGTCCAAGTTTCCTTGCAACGTGATTCTGCGTCCGTTGACAACCTTGACTGCATCCTCTGGCTTGTAAAGCCAATCGAGCGATACCGTGTCGTAGCCCGACTCACACAAGTCGTCCAAAGCAAACCAAGCACCCTTGGCAAACACAGTCAATGGAATTTTCTCGGTGATGTTCAACTCACGCAATCTACCAGGCAACTTCTGCGCAATCTGTCTCAAGTATGGCAAGCAAAACTCATTAAACTCATGAGGACCCAACTCGCCTGCCCAAGACTCAAACACTTGCAACATTTGTGCACCGGCCACAACTTGTTGTGCCAAGAACTCCACACATGCATCCGTGATGGCCTGTAGCAAAGTATGCGATTCCTTGGTAAACTCGTAGATCCATTGCTTGGCAAAACGGAACATCTTAGATCCCTGTCCTTCAGTCATGTAAACTAACAAAGTCCATGGGGCTCCACAGAAGCCAATCAAGGGCACACGCCCGTTTAACTTGTTTCTGGTGAGCGTAATGGCCTTGAATGCCCAATCCAACTCCTTGAGAATGTCTGGCTTCATAACTACACGTTTCATATCCTCACGAGTTCTTAAAGGATCCACAAACACAGGGCCCTTACCCTCGATCATTTCAATCTCGAATCCCATGGCTTGGGGGATCACCAAAATATCACTGAAAATGATGGCAGCATCGATGAGCCCATCGAAATGCTCAATTGGCTGGATGGTAATCTCGGCGGCAATCTCGGCATCCCGGCATGTTTCAAAGAAATCCCGCTTGCCCTTGACTACATGGTACTCAGGCAAGTATCTACCTGCTTGTCTCTGAATGGTTAGTAAGTTGCCGGTGAATTTCGATTTTTCTGACACATACCATAATCCAGATTGGAGGTCTTTCGACACTCTCGCCCTTGGCAGCCCTCAAAATAAGGTCATTTTTCAATGGTGGAAAAGGCATTTGTATATTGGCTTTTTCAGATTGCATGGCTGACTTTTCTGCATGCGCTAGTCCAGGTGCACGGGTGTACCAGCAAGCATCCGAGTCAGAATCGAAAAGATTCATAAAATAAAAAAAATAACAGTAACTTTGGGTAGCTTAATTCAAACGAGCAACTCTCTTTTTACGAAGCTATAGGTTAATCTCCTATTATTCCCGCCAAAACTTTGTTCTCTGGGTATCTTCCCTTTCTGGCTTGCAGCCTTCCCTTTATGTCTGCGCGCCAGCCTTGCATGTCTCACCCCATACACTATTTAAAGTTAGATCTAATTGTTCGCCATCCCCACTGCTCATGTCTTCAGGAAGTATCGCTTCGGACCCCCACCATGGAAGCGGTCATGCTACGGAAGTTTCAAGGGCCCGCACTGGCTCTGCTGCTCCTAAACAAGCGAACTACTTCACCCGGCTCTTTCGCTCCTTGTTTGGCTATCGGAAAACAACCTTGACGTTCTTGGTGTTTGCTACCTTTTTGGCTACCATTGCCATCTCGACTGTCGACAATTCGTTAGACTATTCTGTTTCTTTGCCCGAGGATAAGGAGGAAAAGTCTGTTTTGGACTACTCGTGGTCCTGCCTTCAGGAAATTGGGGCCACTAAGCACACTTACACATCCAGAAACAACGACAAAGTTCATGACTTCTTGGAGAAGGAAATCTTACAGCTTATCAAGGGACTGGATTTTATTGAGTACGATAATGATCTCAATTATACCAACTCCATTCTTTTTGCCGTCAAGTACCTTAGTTATGACTCCGTTTCTTACTACGAGAGCAACAACTTATTGGTTCGAATTAATGGCTCTGACGATGAATTGCCTGCCTTGTTGCTCAGCTCTCACTATGATTCTGTTCCCTCGTCCTACGGAATAACTGATGACGGAATGGGAGTGGCCTCTATGCTTGGATTGCTTAAGTTCTTTGCTGCTAACCCAAAGCACCGCCCGGCTCGTACAATCATCTTTAACTTCAACAACAACGAGGAGTTTGGCTTGTATGGGGCACATGCGTTTTTGTCTCACCCTTGGTTCAAGCAGATTGGCTACTTCTTAAACTTGGAAGGTACGGGTGCTGGAGGAAAAGCAGTGCTCTTCAGAGGCACTGACTATGGTATTGTCAACCACTTTTCTACCGTGAGGTTTCCTTTTGCCACTTCATTGTTCCAGCAAGGCTTTAACAACAGATTGATTCATAGTGAGACCGACTACTCGGTTTACAAGAACAAGGGCTTCATTAGAGGTCTTGACTTGGCTTTTTACAAGCCCAGAGATCTTTACCACACCCCAGGTGACAATATCAGAAATACAAACATCAAATCTTTGTGGCATATGCTCTCATGTGCTTTGGATTTCTCGGTGGCCTTTACCAATGGTGCAAAAGACTTGGACAAGGATGACCTTTCCAACCCAGAAAACAAGAGCTTGGATTTCGCAGCTTACACTTCATTCATGAACCTATTCTTTGCTACTCCTATCTCGACGGTGGTAGTGGCAAACATAACGTTACTTTGCGTTGTTCCTGTGACCTTCTTGTTTTTCTTCTTCATCATTCTCAAACACAAGAAGTCGTGGGATTTGAACTTCCTCAATATCATTAAGTTTCCATTGTCCTTGGCATTTTCCGTTGCTATCTTGAGCTTTTTCACTGATGTTTTTGTGATCCCATACAATCAGTTTTTGATCAATAATTCTTTGAGTTCTCTCACCGGCACTTTATTCGCTACGTTCATGCTCCTCAACTACGCCTTTTTGAACGGCTTCAATTGGCTATTCAAGCATTTCAAGGGCCACCAACATGATGAAAAATTGATCATTATAATCGAACAAGTCTTTATTTTCTGGGTCGTTTTGTTATGGTCTACTATAAAACTCTCAAAGAATGACTTTGGAAAAGATCACACTGGAGAGCTTTTTATTCCAGTGTTGTATCTTCTCATGTCGGCATCTGCTTTGGTCGGGTTGATGGGCTGGAGCTTTAAAAAATCCACGAAGCAAAAAGTGGATGAGCGTGATGACAGCTCAGAGCCTTTGTTGGGCGACCGCTCAGCCAACCAATATGGCTCCAATGAAGATGACTATTCGATAAACTCATCTTCATCTTTCAAGTCTCATGACTTGCTGGTTAATTGCGTGATTGACAAGCAATCATTTTCTTACGACTGGTTCATCCAATACTTGATCCTTGCTCCGATTTCTTCTTACATCATTTACAACTCGGGTTTCTTGATTTTGAACGGCATCAACAAATCAGTCCAAGAGTCCCACAATGCACAAGATTTGATCTATTCCTTTTTGAAGACATTTGCAGTTGTATGGGCTGTTCCATTTTTGCCCTTCATTTTTAAGGTCAACAGAATCATGGTGCTTGTATTAGTGTTGGGGCTCATCAATGGACTTGCAACATTGTCATTGAAATCAGCATTTGATGCTTCTAACCCATTGAAATTGAGATTTATCCAAAACTTGAACTTGGACTCCACACCAATTTCTAATACTGTGACTGTGAGTGGTCGTCTGATGGAATTGATAGAAGAGATTTTGAAGGATATGCCATCTGTCAAAAGAGACAATACAAAGCTAGAAGTGTCTCAAGTGGGTGACGGGATGCTGTCGTATACATGGGAGACATCGTTACTTCCGAAATTGCCCAACGGAACCGAGGTCTCCGAGGACTTTTTGAATATCGAAGTCTTGAAGAACTCCACATCCGTCTCGGATGCTCCTTTTGGAATGTTGACTGGAGAAATCAAGATTAGAGTCCCCGAGAACAGAAACTGCAAAGTGATCTTCAGTGTTGCGGACTCCATTGCCAAGATTTTTGATCAAGACTCTGATAACTTCTCGCCTGTTAAGAGTGTCACTATCTATGCTCACGAGGAGTCTGATAACAGCACGCTCAAGAAGCCCACTTCTGGATCTGGGGACCACTTTTACAAGCACTACGAGGGAATTAAGCAATTACAGTTGAATAAGCTTGACTGGGAAAAACCTTACCACATAGGATTCCAGTGGGTTCCAGAGACGGTCGAGGCTGATGTTGGGGGAGGCCTGAAGGTGAATGTGAGAAAGCTTAAAGTGGCAGTGGAATGTTACTGGAGCGAGTTGGAAGCAACAAGCCAGACTAAGCATGGCGAAACCGTCACAGGTTCTACAATTCCAGCTTATAGCGAGCTTCTTGATTACAGCCCCGATTATGTGACTTGGGCCAATTTAGAGCGCGGGTTGTTCTCCGTAAGGAAATATGTTGAGCTTTGAGCTAGTTTATAAATTAATTTTAAGAAATATGACAGCAGAAGGTTTGAAAAAGAAGGATTCATAAAAAAAGTAATGATTGCAAAAAAATTAAAAAAAAACCATGCGATTTCTGTGGATCGAACACAGGACCTTCAGATCTTCAGTCTGACGCTCTCCCAACTGAGCTAAAGCCGCAAATAAACCCATGCCGGGACTCGAACCCGGAATCTTTTGATTAGAAGTCAAATGCGCTAACCATTACGCCACACAGGCATTAACAAAAAATCAAAATTTGGGAAATACCATGAAAAAGAGACACTAAATAAGTAAATTTGACAGTAATAATCAAGATAGCAAGTGTGATAAAGAAGTGCAAGGTACATGCTGCCTGAATTCATTCTGGAATCGGTCTTGCTAAGTGCGAGACACTGTTTTTCAAACCTCATTATGAGTGTAGAAGTGTAAAGAGGTAATTGTGGAGTCCACATTCAACACTAGTTGATTATAAATTATCCATGACGTACATTTGAAGGTACTCTATCATCATTGGTAATGGTAGAAATGAATAAATAAATAAATGAAAAAAAAAAAAAAAAAGACAATAACAAAAACAAAAAAATAACATGGTATGAGTGTCTGTTGAATCTAGGTATAAGTATGCCTGGTATCTTTTTTCCAAATAAATATATTGATTGCTCTATTCAGATGCCTCTCCTTCTTTTAAGTAAGATCTCATCCTCTCCAATAATATACGTTTGGCACAATATACTTCATAGGAAGAGCTCAATCGGATTTTAAATGGCTCAAATTTGATGGCTGTCAACATGGTTAGTGTACTACCCATGTTGATGCTAATCACGACACGACGATCAGATGTTGAGTACTATGACTCACCACCATCCACATAAATATGTGTCAGTCAGAACTCTTTCATCAAAAAAATCGAATAAACTCCTTTGATATATTTTGGGGACGAATCATTAGTAGAAACATTGAACACTGAGTACTTGACGAAGCATAAGCATCTAACCCGAATTGTGACGGGGTAAAAGTTGCCATTTGCATTTTCGACATTTAACAAAGAAGCTATAGAGCATATAAAGAAAATTAAATAGTAACATACTTGTTGATTGCCTCAAATAGTGTGCAATTTGGTGATCAAAAGGTTATTTATTATTGAAAAAAATTTGTATTTCTTAACGACGTTAAAAATTTTAAACATCAATAAAGGAGGGTTGGCCGAGTGGTCTAAGGCGGGAGACTTAAGATCTTCTGGACGATTGTCCGCGCGAGTTCGAACCTCGCATCCTTCATTATTTTTTGAAAATCTTTCACTATTTTTTTAAAACTCTACTTTTTGAAAAAGAGACTTTTGAAACAAATTAAAGTAGAAATTCAAGCTTGTTTTTGGCGTAGCTTACGAGTAAACAGACTGAAACCATGAATGTGTGGGCATACAAGTACGAAAGCAACAAAACCAATTGCCGCGTGGAGATCTTAGGCTCATAACGTATGCACGCTAAAAGAGATCTAACACCCTATACAGTTCATGCTTATAAACACCACCAATACGGGGAACACATGAGCCAATTGAAAAGAGTAATTGGACCAATATGATAGAGCATGAAGAGCACATATATACAAAAAGTAAGCGTCATCAATGGGTATGATTTATTTCACTACATCAGTAAGCCAAATCACGAAATCAGGCCCAGTAATCATTATTATCTTCCTCGGTCTGGACTCGGGTTACCCTACAAACCGAGTCCGAAATGACCGCGCCTTAATCCACCGTTTCCGGAAGCTTCTCAGCCATTTGCTCGCCAGTTTGTTGCTCACGCGCATGGACGTTGACACTGTAGAATGCCTTTCGCAGTGTCTGATGTTGTAAGGCCGCATAGCGCATCCTGTATTCAACGCAGATCATTGAAATTGCTGTGGTGACGATTGCTTCGGGCCAGACAACTGTGGAGACAGTAAAAGTATATAAATGGCGAGGACCCCTCCCTTGGTCAATTAAATTAACTACACTTTTATTCGCATTTCATTTATATCAAACCTAGATACAAATACAACACATAAATCATAACCATGTCTCCTTCCCCACACAAAGTTTTCTACAAAGGCCAACAATCTGACTTTGTCATTTTCACAGAAAACCCTGAACTTATCAAAAAGTACAAGGCTGGTGACAGTACCACTCCATTGATTGACATTGTGTCTATCTACAAGGTCTTTGTTAACAGACAAGGAGGTGTTGAGGGAGTGTTGGACGAGGCCTCAAAGGAAGAGTTGCAAAACGAATTCGGCAAGGATGCTAATGTCGACACTGTGATCAAGAAGATTGTCTTTGAGGGAGAGGACAAGCAAAATGCCGGCAGAATCTAAGTTCTGCAGAATTTAAAGGATAATATAGTCCTTGCATCAAAAACCATACATACAAATCCACGACATAATCTGAAAACTGTAGAAGGAAAACCCCAAAAAAACAAAACAATAGGAATCATTGCTCAATACATAGAATTGAAATCAATTGCAATGGATTACTGATAATATAAATTGGTCAAGGAGAACGTTGGATTAATACTGTAGAAGGCTACGTTGGATGAGCACTCTATACAAGCATAATGGATATAAAGTGTGTTGAACATCTTTGTTGTTTAATATGATGAATTGAATATCGTGTGAGTGATCCAGTGACCAAAGACATGACGTAATTCTCCGTAGAAAATTACCGGATTTTTTTCGTTCACAGTCTGGTCCTGGTGTAGCGGTGCCTGGTGCCTGACCATAGTAGATACTTGCTGACCGCGCACTAGCTACATCTTCACGTCACTATGAGTTCCAGAGCCTTGAGACGACTCCAGAAAAGCCAGCTAGATGACCTGAACCCTGAGCTCATCGACGATGAGCCCGAATACAGGCCACAATCTAAGGTCAATGCGTTTGCGCTTTTAAACGGTGAATCGGATGCTAACTCCGATGGTGACGACAGTACAGATAGTAGCCACACAGAACCAGCTGCAGTTATACCCGAACCCAAGGAAAAGGAAACCAAGAAAGTGCCTGCAAAGGGCCAAAAGAAGAATTCAGGCCGCAAAGCAAAATCGGTCCCTGTTGAGGATGACGACGATCTAGACAAGTTCTTGGAGGAGGTCAGAAAGAAAGACGAGGCCCTAGCTTCTAAAGCTAGTAGCGTCACTCCTGTTGCCGAGGATAGAGACGATTACGAGGCTCCGCTCAATGAAGAAGATATTCCTTTGGCATATACAGACTCGAACTACGTGTACTTCACTACAGCCAGGCTTGCCGAGTGTTTGAGTCTCTTGTCTGTTGGAGACATTAAGAATTTGGACCCCGACACTGAGCTCAAGAACCTTTTTGGCAAAATCTCTTTGGAAACCATTCAAGACGCCAATAGCTCGACTTCCATGGCCGTATCTCCCGAAGTTTTAGCTCAAATCAAGAAACTAGCTCGGCTTACGAGAGGATGGGGAGGCAAGGACCATCGAAGCGTGCCTGGAACAACCAGAAAATTGCTCTTGACACGTATCAAGGATGACTGGTTGCCCACAACAAAGAGAACGCTAGGAATGGATGAGTTGACCGTGGATGACATTGTGGACTACAAGGAATACAAGGAAGAAACGGTGGACCACCAAACGCTAGAACTGAAGGTGAGGAACGAAGCAGATCTTGGCATTAAATACTTCAAGTTCACCAAGACGCAGTCCAACCAAGAACGCTTGGCCAATTCCAAGTTTTATGCCTCCGTCGTGATGACTCCCGACCCAGAATCATTGATGCAACTTCTCCAACAACATCCGTACCACGTGGAAACGCTTTTGCAAGTGACCATGGTTTTATTGAGACAAGGAAATGACAAGTCTACAAGCACAGCGTTGGTGGAAAAGGCCTTGTTTGTGTTTGATAGATCTCTCCACAAATCTTGTCACGAATTGCTTCAAAAGGGTAAGACAGAGCTAGTGCGGCTCCCATACGAGTCTTTTGCAAGTCGGCAGCTTTACCTCAATATCTTCCGGATAATTACCGTGCTTGGAGAGAGGTCCACATACTTGACTGCATTGAACTACTGTAAGTTTTTGCTTGCATTTGCACCAGCAGAGGATCCTTTGGGTGTGCGTTACTTTATAGACCACTACGCCATTTCTGCAGAGGAGTATGAGTACTTGATCAAGTTCGTGGAATCTTCCCTTGTTCAAACTTATACTCAGTGGTATACCCCTGGGCTTGCCTTCTCGTATGTTTTGGCCTTGCTACTGTTGGGAAGACAAGAAGACGCTCAAAAAGCAATCAAAGAAGCTTTTGAAGCTCATCGTTTGTGTGCATTGCGCTTGTTCAAAGAAATATGTTTGGGTGAATGTATCGCCGCACAAGAATCAGACTTGGCCTCAAGTGATCGTATCAAGATTGAGACAGAAACTTACATGGTTCGTGCCAAGGCGCTTTGGAAGCGGGACCAAGACATCAAATTCTTGCATGACGCACTTGAGAAGTTATTTGCCAAAATGTCGTCTGAGAGTAAGGGTCTGTGGATTCTGAAATGGCTTGGTGGAGGACAGAAACCCGCTCAGTCAGATATTCCTATTAATTTGATCCGGTTTGTCATCTTGTCAGGAGAAAACAAAGTCATGGCCAAGATTCCCGAGAAGATCTTCTCTCGGGATGATGTTTTTGAGTACGACGTGATGCCGCCTAAAGACGAAACCAGTCTGTACGATGTTTTCACCGGGACCAAGGCGGACGGCAAAAAAACAGACTCCCTTTTCGACTACATTGATCATAACATCATCAGTGCTATTGTACAAAACCGAACGGGAGCTGACTACCACGACTTCATTGGCTTGGATGAAGAGGAGCAAGGCGATGCATAGTAGTAATCATTAAGTGAAAATAATGGCTAATAATAAAGTCAAAATTTTTGCTATTAATCAGGTCAACATTATGGCTACTCATTAAGTCAAAATTACGACTATTTATTGAGTGAAATAAATTCAGTCATTAATTAAGTATAACATAGTTGTTGCGACTCAATTCTCGTTTGGCACTGGAACAGTATGGCCTGTTCACGGTAGTAGTATGCATGACGCGTGCCAGATCTAATAATGTAGAGTATGAACATATATTCAATTTAGTAAAGAACATTAGCCTTATTTCAATCCAGTAGTGTCAGGTACTGCTTCTACTGCTTCTAAACATCTTAGTATAAAAACCATTCATAAGTCATAGTTAAACAACTGGAACAAAAGAACATGGCACTCATGGCACTCATGGCACTCACCTCAAGTCGGATACTTTTCGCAGTCATGGTTGCGCCCGATATTCGCATAGCTTCACAACTGAACGAGCACACTAAAGAGCCGCTTTTACCTACTCACCACCACACAGTGCTACATGTTCACACATGATTGCCATCAACCTTGACTTTGCTGATCTTCAATGGCAGTACCAAATATCCACGACGTTCTTCGTTTGTGTGATTGTGCCCTTGATTTATTATGTATACGAGAAATACATCACCCAACGGCCCAACAAGTACAACAAGCTTGAGGCGCCCAAAAAGCTTGAGTACCCGATTCCCGATGAGGCCAAGCGCCATTGGAAGGGAAAACGGTTGTATCCGCCTAGAATCACGGAGGAGGGTGACAATGACAATATTCAGAGCTATTGTCCTGCTACCGGTCAGTATCTAGGTACTTTCCCCTGTACGACCAAGGAGCAGATGGACAAGAAAATTGCAGCAGCAGCAGAGGCACAAAAGACTTGGGCTTCATCTACTTTTGCCACCAGAAAACGGCTCTTGAGAACCCTTAGTCAGTACATTTTGGACAACCAAGAAAACATTACTCGTGTTGCATGCAGAGACAGTGGAAAGACCAAGTTGGATGCTTCTATGGGGGAGATCATGGTGACACTTGAGAAAATCAATTGGATTGTGGCTCATGGAGAAAAAGCACTTCGTCCTTCTTCAAGACCTGGCCCTTCATCGTTGCTCTTGGGACTCATGAAAAATGCAGAGGTGCGTTACGAGCCATTAGGTGTGGTGGCAGCAATCATTTCATGGAACTATCCGCTTCATAACTTGATTGGTCCGGTTGTGGCTGCATTGTTCAGTGGAAACTCTATTGTTATCAAGTGCTCAGAACAGGTGGTGTGGTCTTCAACGTGGTTTGTAGGGTTGATTCGTGCTGCTTTGCGCCTGCTCGACTTAAACGAGGAATTGGTCCAGCTTTGCTACAGTTTCCCTGAAACAGCAGAATATTTCACTTCCCATCCGGGCTTGAAACACATCACCTTCATAGGATCCAAGCCTGTGGCACACAAAGTGCTCCAGAGTGCCGCCAAGGAGTTAACTCCATGTGTCATTGAGCTTGGAGGAAAAGACTCGGTGGTGGTGATAGACGACAAGATCGACTTGAAGGCTCTTTCGTCAGTGATCTTAAGAGGTACTTTCCAGAGTGCTGGCCAGAACTGCATTGGTATAGAGCGTGTCATCTGTGTTCCTGGGGCATACGAGAAGCTCGTGCTGATCTTAAAGGAGCGGATGGATGCCTTCAGATTAGGCTCAGACATTGACCAGTTGGACGAAATAGATATGGGTGCCATGGTCTCAGATAATCGCTTTGGAAAAATCGAGCTGTTGATCCAGGATGCTGTTGATAAGGGTGCCCGCTTATTACACGGTGGCCTGCGCTACTTACATCCAAACTACCCTCAAGGTCACTACTTTGAGCCCACCCTTTTGGTGGATGTGGATTCTACCATGGCTATCGCACAGGAAGAGGTGTTTGGCCCAGTGCTTACTATGATGAAGGCCAAAGATGTGGAAGATGCCATTTCCATATCCAACAGCACGGAATATGGGTTAGGAAATTCGGTGTTTGGGCTGAATTTTTCTGCGTGCGACGCTGTGGCCAAACGGTTAGAGAGTGGAAACGTGGCCATCAATGACTTTGCCACGTTTTACGTTTGTCAGTTACCATTCGGAGGAGTCAAGAAGTCTGGGTTCGGCAAATTTGGTGGTGAAGAGGGCTTGACTGGGTTGTGTAATGCCAAGTCGATTGTGGTGGATAAGCCGATTTTACGAGCCTTGGGAGTTAAAACAGCCATCCCACCTCCAATCGATTACCCAATTGCAGACGACAAGAAAGCATGGACATTTGTCAGCAGTCTTAATGCGGCCAGCTATGATAATAGATTCTGGAAGATCATGCGTTCTTTCAGAAAGTTGGCCAAGGGCGGGGCCTGAATAATCATCAACTAACACAGCTACACCAACTACACCAACTACACCAAAAACGTTTACATAATTCAAAATCAAATCCATTACCTAAATAGAACGCCTCTAGCATTGTCTCAGGATTAGGATCTTCAAATCTCTCTAATTTAAGCATTGATGTGCAACTCTGGAGAAGGCTTAGTTGCTGCATCCACCAACAACTGCACCACGGAAGACTTCTTTCCGCTGTACTTCTTCTGAATATCCTCCAACTCTTTTTGAACAGAAGCCTCGGCCTCTTTCTCAATGTTGTCATTCAAGCCGGTGTGGTCGCTTTCGAACTTCTTCAACTCGGCATCTTTTTGAGCCTTGTATTCGTCAATTTCCTTTTGGGCATCAGCCTTGGCCGACTTCAAACGCTCCGTTCTATATTTTCTTGCATCGTTCACAATGGCAGCTGCTTCTTTTTCGGTCTTCAAGAGTGACTGGATACTGGAGGACATGGTGTTGTTGAGAGTTGGTGGGGTCGCTGTATCAGGAAAAGCCCGACTATCAATAAATTGGGTTGTGCACATTATCCGCGCACGTGACTATTACAACACTTATCAGTCTTGATTTTAACCAGCTACCTTGATCTTTATGAATATTTTGAAGTATACAATTTTGAAAAAATTTGAAGTAAATAATTTTGATATAGTAGAAATAGAAAATTTTGGAAATCTTGAAAAAAAAAACAATTTCGATGTATTTGAAATACACAATTTTTCTCTATATCAATTCTATATTTTTCTCCTTTCATCAATCATTCTATTTATCTAATTCACTCAACGTAATATCCCTCTCCGATACACCGGAGCATGTATTCGTCAAGATGACCCACACCTTCCTCGTAGTCTGAATCGCCCAACTCCTCTTGATCCATTGTCTTTCCGTTTTCGGGTTTATTTTCATCCACGAAATCTTCTTCGTCCACTGCCACTTCTTTCATGGCTTCCTTAGCTGCATTCCGATCGGCTTCGTCTTCTGCTTGTGCTAATAATTCCATGTTGGCATTCTCTCCAATGGGCTTATCTGGCAAGTCTCCCACAATGCTGGTATCGTTGACGAGATCTTTGACGGAAAACTTTCCGAGATAGTCTGTGGTAAAGTCACCTTCTTGGATGACCACATTGTCCAATTGTCTCTTTTGGTTGGCCTTCTTCAAAATGTTCGATTCAATTGTGTACTCTGAAACAAATCTGTAAATGTGCACGTCCCTCATTTGCCCGATTCTGTGACAACGGTCCTGACACTGCTTGTCCATTGCCGGGTTCCAATCGGAATCGTAAAAGATCACCGTGTCTGCTCCGGTCAAGTTGATACCCAAACCACCCGAACGCGTGGATAGTATAAACACTGGGATCTTGGGGTCTCGGTTGAATTTTTCAGTAAGCAATTGCCGGTCCTCAATTTTGGTGGCTCCATCAAGGCGCAGATACCTATAGCCATGGAGATTGAGGAATTGCTCCAAGATATCCAACACTTTGGTCATTTGCGTGAAAATCAAAGCCCGGTGTCCATTGGGTATGAGGTCTTGTAAGAGACTGGCTAGCTTCTGCAACTTTCCACAATCATACTGCAACAATTGCTTATCAGGGAACGCAATCGAAAGCTTCACCTGAGCTTGGTGGTATGGATTGGTTATCACGTCCTTTTGAACCTCTTCTCGCACCCGGTATTGAGTCTTGATGGGAATGAGTTGATCCTTAACGTCCAAAGCAACTACAGCAGGTGTGACCACTGCGTATTTACTGACGATATCCGAAGTTTCTGCTTGACGCTGTGGAATGCTCAAGATCATGTTTTCCATCAATTCACAATTGGATTTTGAATTGGCTTTTTCCACAAAGTTCATGAACGATGCCCCATAAAGTGGTTTCCGCAGACACCTTAAGCGGTTCAAGTAAGCTGCATGCTTGAGCCTCTCACAGAGTTCGATTTGCTCCTCAAGCTTGATTTTTCTGCTTACATGCAAGATATCAGACATCACAGACCCATCAGCGACCGAGTCCTTTTCTTTCGAACCCTTTTTGATGATTTCATCAATCTTTGCAATCTCCTTATCAAATTGTGATTGGGAAATAAGACGCATATTGGCCTCCGATGCAAAGTAGTTCAAGTCTTCCACCAGTGTGATGTCTAGATTGAGAACAGACAAAGAAACCTTGGGTTTGTTGGAGCTTTTCAAAAGCTTTCTGACAACATCCTCCGTCGAGTTGTATGAATGAAACGCAATTCTTGGCATCGCGAATGAAGTAACAATTGGACGAACTTCGAAAAGGTCGGGATGGTTGCAAACTTTTCTTAACTGCATCAAACAATTAATAATCGATAAGAAATTGCCTGATGCTAATGTTTCTTTTGTCTTGGCACGAGACATGAAATCATCGTACAAGTATCTCTGTCTTTTTGATAACCGACAGTAAATAATATGCTCATACTTTCCGGGCATTTGTTTCTCGACATCCTTCTTCAAACGACGAAGTAAGTATGGCCGCAAAACTTGGTGTAGTCTTGAAACAGTATTTTTCGTCTCCTCGTCCAAATTTTTGGTCACGTTATCGTCGATCAAATCACCAGTAGCCGTTTTCTCTAAAATTTTGTCAACAGGCTTTCCAAACCATTGTTGAAAGTCCTCGAAATTTGCAAATCCTTCCGGCATCATCTGCTCCACTTTAGACGACGGCATCAAGAAATATAACAAAGACCACAATTCCATCAAATTGTTTTGAAGGGGAGTACCAGTGAGCAATAGTCTGTTCTCGGTGTTGAAGTTAAGAAGAGCCTTCCACCTGGTAGACCTAAAGTTCTTGATGTTGTGGGCTTCATCCAAAATCATGTATCTCCAGCGTTTTCTCTTGAATGAGGAATGATCGTGAACGACCAACTGGTAAGATGTAATGCATACATGGAAGGCATCCTCCTTATTCCAGCCTTTCCGTTTTCTAGCTCTCTCTTGAGGAGACCCATAATATGTCATAACCTTGAATCCAGGCGCGAATTTCTTGAACTCCATCTCCCAATTGAGCATGACACTGGTTGGGACAACAATCAAATGTGGTCCCCAGATATGGTGCTCACACGCTAGATATGCGAGTAAGGAAATCGTCTGGATCGTTTTTCCTAGACCCATCTCATCGGCCAAAATGCCGTTAGTGTCATTATTGTACAAACTGGCGAGCCAGTTAAGTCCTTGCTTTTGATATGGTCTCAATGTTCCTCTGAGTAGGCTGGGGAGAGGGACATCTTTCACCTTGAAACCATTAATCTCTTCGACATTCTCCTCATCTTCTGCATCCAATTTCGAAAGAGCTTTGCTTTCACTTGGTTCATCCTTCATATCAACATCATCGGAGCCCGATTCATCCGATTCTGCATTCAGTCCTTTGGTGTCGTATAATGCAGAGAGACTAACAGGCTCTGCCAGCGCCTCCTCTTCGTCACTACTAGCATCAGTAGATTCGTCTTCGGAAGATTCGCCTGTCATCAGACTAGACTCATCTGAAGAGTCCAAATTGTCGGTGGCATCCTTTTTAGACAGATTCTCAATGAGTTTGAGTTGCTCTGCCGTGTACTCAATAGGCGTATCACTCTTTAGTTTCTCTGTTCCGTAAAGCGATGCAAGAGTTCCGTTTCCTGTTTCCTCAGAGGTGTCATTTTTCTCAGACTCATGGTCGCCGTTAACTGGCTCTAGCGAAGAGTACTTCTTTTTAAGCGCAGTGATAGAGAGTTGATTATCACCGGCATCATCTTCCAGAGACTTCTCTCCTTCAGAATCTTGTTCAGATTCGGAAGTAGAAAAGACATCTGAGTCTTTGCCATCGGAATCCTCGCTATTTGAAACAATACGAGATTCAGGCTCCGCTGTATTATCTGAAGAACGGTTGAGCTGGGCCTCAAGTAACTGTGTGGAGTGCTTGAGCATCTTACTCAAATGTTCACGGCCCTCAATTTGCTTGAGCTCTTCCTCTTTTTCATGCTGCAAGAACTTATAGACTTTGTTAGCCTGTGACCATCTTTTTCTCACGGCCTGGATCGCAAGCCTGCTAATCCTTCGAAGGTTTTGTTCTCTCTCCCGAATAGCGCGTTCCTTTTCACCGGCTTTTTTTCTGAAATGCTGTTCGACGATCTGTGCTATTCGACGAATTCTGGCCTGATGCTGCCTCCTCATACCTTGATGCAACCGCGCAAACGCCATACCCTGGCTAACCAAATGGTCTTGGAAGGTGAATTCGTTAGCTGCACCTTGCAACTTTGGAGTGATGCATCCATTTTCTCGAAAAAAATCTGTGGAGTTCTTCGAACTTTGGGGCAACACAACCTTCCGACGCTCAATCTTATCACCATTCAACTCGAAACTCCCATCCTCCACTACTTTGTGGCGAAGTCTCTTGAGAAAGTGTTTTTGCGATTCTAGAGTCGCTTGATACTCCTCCGGTGTGTTGATAAGTTCTGTACCGTTATCATCCACAATGCTGGACTTATATTTGTGTTCTAGGAAATTGGTAATTTTCAGCTCAACTTCTGGGGCTTGAAACCCCTGCTGGTTGTTCCACATAAGCTTGGTGGGCTTAAAAGTAAAGTCCATCAAATGATGAGCATCGGGATCGTTGTTGTAGAATTCAGAGTCCGTTTGAGACGGACGCCACGACGGTATATGGGAGGGATGAGTGACCACTGAAGGCGGGAGCGAGTAGGATAAGGATTTGAGTTTGTAGTGAGTATCAGGAGGCGTATCCAGCTCTTCGCTAGAAAATTCCACAGCTTCGAGTTCTTTCAGTGGTTCTGTCTCTTTCAGTGATTTAGGCTCTTTCAGTGATACAGGCTCGGGGACCATCTTGGGCTTTGGTTTATGCACCGGCAGAATCAGTTTGGGTGGCGCCTTCTTCAATTCTGGGGCCAAAAGTGCAGCTTCCCGATCCAAACTCATCTGTTGAACATCATCCATGAACGGGTATTTTTTCCTTAGTTTCAACTCCCTTTCGGCAATCACCTTTTTCTGTAAACGTAGCGGCAAACTATCGAGATTCTCTACCGATTCTTTATCCCATATGAGTTGGTACTTGTTGTTCTCTATAAAATATTGAAATATCTCGGGAAGCTCGCCTTTGGTGGCCCTGGAAAAATCTTCAGGGTTCCAATCTGCCAAGGAGCCGTATTCCTTCAATTGGAAAAGCTCATTGACATCGATATTAAAGTCTGAGATGATCTTGACCAAGTCCGATTCTTCGGAATCTGCAGATGGCTCCAACTTGACTCTTTTGTTGGGAGGTGCTGGGAGGCCCAGAACCAGGGGCGAAGCCAGCAGAGCGGGCCTTCGTTTCGAATTTCTCTGGTTAGCTGCTCCATTGGCATGGCCATTTGAGTCTTCGAGCAGATGTAGCATGCTTGTCGAAACTGAGGTGTGGTAGCGCTAGTTTGTTTTACTTGAGAAATCTGAGAGCGTAACTGCAGACAAGCCCATACACCAGATCGAGGAATTATAGACCAAATTCGGAAACTACGTATATTTCAAGCTACAAGGGGTTTATTATGTGATTTCTCTTTTCAAATACTAGACTGAGGTGTCATTGTGTGTAATGTATTATATCGAATAATTATGCGGTGGAGTTTGTCTAAGCTTTGAAGAACTCGGGGTTTGCTCTCAAGTAAGCATCCTTTTGTGCAGCTAGGTCCACTTCAGCAGGCAAGACACCGGCATCTTTGGCGGCGGTGGTGTCTGGTCTGACTCTATAGAAGTAATCGGACTTCTCATCACCAGAGCCCAAGCTTTGGGCCAACCCATTGTCTGGGAACGATCTAGGCATAGCAGGCTTCTCTGGGTTGAGCTGAAAGTATGCAACAGAGCCCGCAATGAGAAAAAGAGCCCCAAAGAAAATGCCGTTATGTGTTAAAGCAGTCTTGTCCGAGACAAACTGGTAGTAGTCAGGGGACCACATGTCGTACAAATCATCGTCAATATTCAAAGGCTCGTTCTTGTTTCTTCTCATTTGTTGGAAATCATAAGTTCCGTATGGGTCTCTCGATTGGGCCAACTTTGGCTCGGGGTTTGGGTAGTCTGCTATTTGAGGACGGTTGGGGTCAGTCAATACAATGGTTTTGCCGGTAGCATGGTCCACGATGGTGGTTTTGGTAGTCAATAATCTCACAGCAGAGATTCTGGATTGTTTCAAGGCTCCCACGCCAAACCTGGATAACATTTGTTCAGTTAGAGTGACGCTTAGTGTAGGAGTGTTTTCACCCAATGGAATTTTCTCAAATGTAATTGGGCCGCGCACTCCGTTGGTGAGCCGCGTGCTATAGAGGCCGGGCCGAATGATGAACATGAAGAATACTCGCCTAGGTATATTTTTGACCAGATAGATATTTTATCTTATTGGGTAAGTATAACTAATTACAATACAATACAATACCTAACAGACTATTAATCAGTAGTGAGTTCAAATTTAGTATTTTCATGTGTGCTTGAGGAAGTGAGCAACATGCCTCGATATACTATTATCACCTAGCTACAGACAATTGAAGGAACCATGGATACACTATAAGTACACCATTTGTACACTATACGTACAATATTTGTAAATGATTGGTATACTATAAATAAATCCGGTAATGTGATGTAACGAAATAACGAAAATATGTGATTGACTATAAGACGGTGATGCATTAGTTTTTTTTGGCCTGAGGTTCGCCAAACTTCAACTCTTTGAGTGGAGACTTGTCTGAGTCGGCGAAAGTCAACAAACCTTCGTAACCCTCGATGTTTTGACCAGTGTACTTTCCAAGGTACCCAACACCCAAAATAATGGGCGCAAGAACAACCAAGACCGAGAAGTTTCTGGCGTTCCAGTACGCATGCACTGGGGGAGGGGAGATGTTGAAGTTGTATTTGTTGTTGAAGGGTGCAGCCTTGGGTTCGGCCTGGGCGGCATGAGACTCGAACCTACGTCCCATACGGGCTACTGTGCGAGCACTGAATCTGGAGAACATGCTGTGTAGATGTAGGGCGGTGGTGTTGATGTGAAAAGGTAATTTCTCATCTTTTAATTGGAGAGCCTTTATGTGCAGGCCCAGGTGGTGCTGCGCGAGTACTACTACAGTGACTAAACACTATAGAGAGCACAGTAATTAGCGAAGATTTCGAAAAAAACAAAAAAAAAACGAGTTTTGATATCGGAATAAATTATAGAGAGATGACTGATTTAGTAATTGAATTATTAATTTTTTGTTTCTTCAATTTCTGTTTATTCCTTGAATGACATGAAACCCACCTACAACCGAAGCAGTTCGCATCATTTGAAAGACTACATACAATCTCATCAGAAGTCCAATCTCAGCACAGCTTCAAACAACTTCGCTTACATCTCCCGCTTGTCATGTCATACTACCAGAAGAGCTCATACAGACCCTCTGGGGACCTGTATCGACCCAACAATCGATCTGGCGATAACTCCCACAACGGCCAACCGCCAAGAAACCATCGGCCAGATCTGTTCAGCCAGGATAGTCAATACGGTGGCTACAACAACCGACCAAACCAAGCCTCCTACAATAATGGGCCAGGCGGAAACCCTCGTCTGAATGGCCCAAGAAACGGCCCCAATAACTTTAGAGGCCATAATCAAGGCTCATCTTACAATCCTCAGGGCCACCCCAGTTCTTATCACAACAACCAGAACGGACCCAACGGGTACCGAAAAAATAATGGCAATGCAAACTACGGCCAAGGAAACTACCAATCGAATTACACCAACAACTATCAATCAAACTATAACCAACCCCTGAACTATGGAAACAGCAGGTACCAAAAAAAGCCCCACACAGCTAACCATCTGGTGTATTCCCAGACCCACACCGAAAACCAAATATGGATGGGTGATTTGGATCCAAATTGGACCGAAGCTGACATACACCAGATATGGGCTCAGTTGGGCGAAGTACCTATGAATGTTAAACTATTAAGGGACAAGATGGGGAAACCAACGTGTTGTTTTGTCAAGTTCTCCACCAGCGCCTCTGGCGCCAACGCGTTAAAGCGTAACAAAACTCCCATCCCTGGAACATCCAAACTCTTCAAAGTGAGCCTACCTTCTGGCAGCTCACAAGCAAATGAAAGTCACCAAGGGGGTTCATTGAACCATGGGCCCAAAAGCTCCGCTGACTATTCCATTTTCGTGGGCGACTTGCCTGTTGATATATCGGAAGCCATTCTCTTCGAAAAATTTAATAGTGTGTACCCTGGTCTGGTAAAGCAAGCTAAAGTTATGACTGACCCCAATTCTGGTACGTCTAAGGGCTTTGGCTTTGTTCGTTTCGTCAGTGCTGAAATCCAGCAAAGAGCACTTAAGGAAATGAATGGAGCAATTGTTAACCAGCGTCAGATTAGAGTGGGCCAGGCAAATGGTGCAAACCAGGAAGTTAGCACAAAGAAGTCTGGTGATATGGCCAGTAGCCCTGTGAATCTAGCACAGCATCAACCGGCCTTGTCACCTTTCACCGACCCAAAGAATACCGTCATTTGCGTCAAACACATCACCTATGGAATAACACGTGATGATCTTATAGCCCATTTCCTTTCCTTTGGGCATATTATTTACTGCAAAGTGAACTACAATGAGAATGTCGCTCACATCAAGTTTCTTCTACGCGGTGCAGCAGAAAGAGCTATCTTGTACATGCATGGAATACCTATAAATGGAAACCGAGTGGTACTTCGATGGGGCCGAGAAGAAAGTGCTACGGGGCAGAAAACTCGCTTCCAGCCAGTGGGAAAGACCTCCAAGTACGTTGCAGCGGAAAAGTTGCCTCCAGTGTATGGTTTCTTACCACAAAATGTGGTTTTTGAAGACTTGACTGCGGAACAGGCGAAATCTTTAAATTTCTTGGACAAGGACATGACAGTGGATTCTCTAAATCAATTCGAACAAGAGCAACTTGAAGCGAGAGATCAAATTCTCGATTCGTTATTTTAATAGTGGAGTTCAGGGCTCTTTCCGGGACAATGGGCTTCCATATCGTTTTCATCATCGTACTGAACCTCGCAATATGGACAATACGAGAATTCCAACCGACAATAATCGATCAAAATGTCCAATTCTTTTGCTGTGTCAAAAGATTCGCCCAGTGTTTCTTCTGATGTCTTTGGTGCCGGAACATCTTTTGAATTCTGGGTCTGCAAATCATTTTGTTTCAGGGTTGGTTTAATCTTATGTTGCACCTCAAATGCATGGTCTCTCCAGAGAGTATTGACCAGATCAAGATCAATATCTCCCATTGTTATCAACTCCTCATCACCAGAGACACGGAAACAGAAATCTTTGATTTTTGAAATGGTTTTCTTATTCAATAGTTCCCGATGCTTTCGCAGCTCAACACTTCGGTACAGAGAAATGGTCTCATCAGAGACAGTCACATCTGAGCCAGGAAGCAGCCCTGGACGAACACTTTTTGCACCTATACCAGCACGACCCTTGATCTGCTTAGAGATGATAGGCTCGTGGATCGCATTGGAGTTCTCCTCTGAACCCAAGCTCTGGCCCATTTTATAGCCCATTTTCTGCATCATTTGAAACGCTATGGAGTCGGGATTCATTATGGATTTCGTCACCGATGCCTTCGGAGCAACATTATCAACAGCATTCTTTACATTCCTGGTCGGCTTCTGCTCATCCAAATCATCATCCAGTATGGAGTTCGTAAGTTTATCTAATTGAGCATCTAGATCCGAGTCTTCTTCATATTCACGGTTTTCCAAAGCTGGCTTGGAATCCAAATCAGCAATTCGCCGGACCTTGGTTACAGGCACATCTTCGGAGTCCGAACTAGAGCTATCACCAAATACATTTTTCATTCCATAACTACATCTCTATGTATCGTGAGAAGCGAGATGCTTTATACCTCCATTCCTGCACGCGCACCACCTCCGGCTCAATACCCCAACCGAATAATCGTACACTTCATCTCTCCACGCAATGTTGCCCCATGGAAAAGACCAGTCGCCCAGCTCACTCCCGGTATCGAGGGTAGGTCTGAGTACCCGACTCAACCTCCTCACAGCGCCTAATTTGCTGAAATCTTTATCCCGGCCAGGCACTCCAGGCACATATGTTGCCAGCTCTCTAAATCCGTCCAGAAACGCACCTATTACCATGAATAGTCTGCTGTCAACGGCACCCGGCGAAGAAAATGCCAAATACGAGAGCTTGGTGCTTCTTGAAAACCTCCGAAAGTTCGAGTCGGTGCTTGGAGACTTGTCTCAACGTGTGTCCACGTTCGAAAGAGACCAATTGGTGAACACGGTCCAAAGCCTAATAGATATTAATGACAACATCACTTCTGGCCTCCACGAACTCGAGGAGCATCGCAAGCTAGGTGAACAAGCAGAAGCTCTTTCCAAGACAAATAAGGACCTAGAGCTGCAATCCAAGCACATATTACGAGAGCTTATATCATATCGAGCTCAGTTGAAACAACTCTCGTCGTTACCTGCATCAAAAGACCAGACATTACAAACACTTCGAAGCGTCGATGTACAAACACTCATTGAGTACTCCATGAAATTGGCCAAGTTCTCTAAGGCTCCGGCCACGGTGCAGTCCCCGTTCATCCACCCTAATAACTTTGTGTGGCCTGCTGAAGATGCATTGAGAAGAGGAATGTTGGCTATGGCCTCACTCAAGCCAGATGAATTGATAAAAGCGGAGTTGGGCGTGCAGGATGCTGGCAAACCCAAGAGCCCAGAGTCAGATGACGAGATGGAAGATGTTGAGGCAATAGAGGTGGCCAAGCCCGAACCGCAGGTAGAAACGAAGAGACTAGCGGTCAAACCTGCGGCCAAGCTGAAGCCTGCGGCCAGCCTCGACCTAGATCTCTTCGACTCCGACGAAGACGACTCCGATTAAGAAAAAAAAGTGGAACTTTTTATAGCTATATACAAACTAAGTCTCCTTGGAATGCTTTCCAAACAACTGCTTAGGGTGGGAAAAGGTGTTGGAGGTGTAGTCCTTGCTCAACTCCCAGTCCAACTCCATTTGATTCGAGTAGAGCTCGCCGGACTCAAGATGCGTCTTGACCAAGTCGGCCAAGCCTGAGATAAACTCCTCATTATCATTCAAAGAGTCAGCTCTCTTGACGAGATCTGGGTTCTTCACCTCCTCCTTCAATTCTATGTCTAATTCATGCAAGGTTTCGATGTGGTCAGAGGTAAATGCAATGGGCACCAACACCAAACCCTTGACATTTGCATTGACGTTCAACTTCTCCACAATCTTCGAGGTTTGAGCCCCGAGCCATGGCTTGGGTCCCACCTTCGATTGCCACACCAATCTGTATGGGTTGCAAAAGTTCAATTTCTCCATCACGGCGTAGCAGGAAGCTGCAACTTCGGCAGGGTAAGAATCTCCACGGTTAACAATCTGCATGGGCAAAGAGTGGGCAGAGAAGAGAATCACCACCTTGTCTCTATCCTCAGCAGGGAACTCGTTGATCTTTTCCTGGATTAACTTGGCAAAAGGGTCCACCAAGCACTTGGCCTTGGGCCATCTGTCAATCATGGTCCACTCAATTGTTCTTTCAGGGTCGTGGATCTGAGTCTGACGGTAAAGTTCATGAACAGATGACGAAGACGTGGATGCCGACCATTGAGGGTACTGAGAGAAAGCCACGGCCCTGTGCACACCATCGGCCTTCATTTGCTCCAACATATCTTCAGTCAAAGGCTTGGCATATCTAAAAGCCACGTAAGGCTTGTGAGGAGCGGTTTCGGGGCTGATTTCATCTAATCTCTTGCACACCTTCTCGGACTGGAACTCAGACCAGTATCTGATGGGGGAGCCACCTCCAATTTCGTCATATTTCTCAGCCACAGAAGGCGTACGTTGCTTTGCAATGAACCACGAGAGGATCTTCTGGAAAGGGCCTAGCGGGATCAAGTCTTTGTCGGAAAAAAGTCTGTGGAGAAAGTCAAACGTCTCTGAGCTTTTGTTGGGGCCACCCATGTTCATAAACACCACACCGGTGGGTGATTGTGCCTTGGACGAGTAACCCCGGGAAAGACTTCTTAGAGCCGCATGTCTAGAGAGGCGGAGCATACTGAAGTGGAAATGCAAATTCGGTTTTAATTCTTCAAGAAGGTATCTGAGCTGGCATCTTTATATAGGGCGCACATGTCATACAGAAGCGCGCATATGGACTGCAGCCGCGCGAGTTTGATTGGGCAAATTTCTTGAGTCTAGTCGCACTTAGTTGCTATATTGCGACTGCCCATGCACTTTGAGATTTGTCACCATAATCAGCTTCATCAGTGGCTGAGCAAATATGCACCATGTGATAACCTCTGTCATGCGAATAGTCTTTAAGTATGCGACCATGATCGTATAGTCATGTAACTTTATAGCTATGCAAACTTTAAAGTCAGATAGCCATACAAACTTGTAACCATCTAATAATAGTCATATTCAGTGATAATAATATCACAATCTTCTAATAATCACAATCAATCTATGCATCTTTCTTGTTGAAGTCGTCTTTTTTCGCCTGCATGATCTCGTTGATCTCGCTGGTGAAGTTGTTGTAAGCATCCTTCAAACCATCGAAGTCATTGCTAAAAGACCCACGGCGGTTGCGGAAACTGTTCCATGCATCCGCCAATTCTTTGATCTCTTCTTCTAAATCCTCCTTGTTGGCGTCCTCCAAAATATCAATAGGAGGGACTCCCAACGATGGAGCGTCGTAGTGCTCGCTTAATGCCTTTTGCACAACACCTGATACCTTCCTGGACTCATCTGCCGTAAGTGTTGTTGGCCGTGAAACAGCAGTCTTTACGGGCTCAGGGAAGTGGGAATGACACCACAGTGTAGCACTCAGCTTCAAGGGTCCTTTGAACACGAATAACGTGAGGAATATTCCAATTGGAACGTAGAAATTCACCGTCCACCAACAGTAAAGTGACTTTTGGAAGTCAAGAATCACAAACGGCTGACAAACAAAACCAAATGCCAATTGAGTCACAAGGTAGCATACAAAATCATAAACTTTCTTGGATGGTTTGGGTGTTTTACCATCATTCTCAAGAAACATTGGACGGAAGTTCTTGCGGTAAATCTTGCCCACAGTTTGAATAAATGCACCCAAAACAAAAGTCAAGTAGTAACCCGGTCTTGTTCCGTGCCAGAATGCACTGGTGGCGAAAGTGAAGAGCGTGGACTTAAAGCCGGGTTTCTTACCCTTTCTGGCAATTCGGGTGTACACGTAGTGCTTCAACCATTTGTTGGTGTTCATATTCCAAGCCTCAAGACAAACATGGACGTTTTGACCGGTTTCAAAAGTCCAGGGATCAATGTTTTGCACTCTGTTCCACTTGAAAGATTTCGATTCCTCACTGTAGCCATTGTATCCAATGCCACACAAAATACACGCACCTTCGGCGATTTGCCAGATGGTGTAGTATTTCAATCTATGGTAGATTCCAAGAATCCACAAGTAAAAGATCCGGTAAATGAAGCTATGTTCGTTCACAAACTTAGGGTTAAAGACATAATCCATCGAAACGTACTTTGGGCCGAGGAGGAAGAAGCCAGCCCAAAAAAAGCCTTGCAACACCTTGCTCAATGCTTGAAAGCCACTCTTAGGGATTCTCCGCTTACCCTTTCCAGGACGTTTTTCTGCGGGAACATCATCAAACAAAGACCCATGGATAAACTTATCGTAGTCCACGTAGTCAAATGCAGGTCCAGTCAATAACGAAGGGTAGAAAAAGACATAACCAAAAAACGGTAAGAGATTGGGGTGTTTGGTGACTTTCCTCATTTCTGTATATTGCGAGGGAGCGGAACTGCCTCTACCGTCATGGACATTCCATCCAAAAGCAGATAACTTCATCACCATGACCATTTGAGCCCCAGTGATGTCAATCCTGGAACTATCATAAGACAGGAAGAACTGCGTATTCAAGTGGTTATACGCAAGGTGGGTCATAAGGAAGATAAAGTTGATCCAAGGCATCAGACTCGTCCTCACGTACCGAGTGATAAGATAGCACCCCATCAGGGAAACGAGGAGAGTGACCAACCCTGAGCCAAGATCCAAGATACCAAACACGTAAAACGCAGCCACAGACACAACGTAGATATTCTTAAGGGTATACCTTTGGTCGGGTAATCTCTTGAAGATCCAACTGAAAGGGAACGACAAGAGAGAGCAAAACAAGATCTTGAAGTTGGCCTCGTCCATACCGGCGAGCTCCAGCAAATAGGACACTCCGTCCTGGATCTTCTGAATCATTTGTGAAACGAGCCTGGTCCAGCAATGGGTATATCTTAGCGTAGATCTTTAGTACTCCACAATATACTATTGCGCACGGGTTCTCAGCTGTTTGCATTATATACACCACCACGGTGGATCTCTAGAAGTTATATATTGAAGTTGAAATTTCTTTCATTTCTTTTGATGGACGAGTTCCTAGAATACAATTCATTTTGTTTTTCGGGATCTCATGGGGGATTTAGGTTCTGAATATTTTCTTGCTTGGAAGTGGGGCTAACCTAATTTCATGATATAGTGCATTATGTCACACATGTATAGATAGTTGACCACGGAAGGTATCAGAGGGTAATTTAGATCGGACTTCTTTTCCCATCTTCATGAAAATTTCAGCGGAAACAAATGATAATGCACCGGGACAGAAAAGCCATCATCATCAACCATCATTATCAGTATCTGTCCTAATCGTTGACTTGACATAAACTAGTCTCTAGCCAGAACCATTTTGAACCCTCCCTCGAGGGCCTGCGTAATGTTGTCATTCTTATACTGCATGGCACCAAGCACGTAGGCCACATCGTTCCATTGAGCCTCGGTCTGGCTCTTCATCAACCTGACCAAGAGTTTATCAGCCAACTGTTTCTGGTGCTTTTCCTTCTCAATGAAGCCCACCAAGAACTTCACTATGCGTTTCATCGAGTCCTTAGCCAATGTAGAGTCATTGGATAAGCCACTAAAGATATCGATAAACCCATTGTAAATGGCATTGTCTTTCGTGGCCAATTCAGTAAAGAACAACCGACACATGTCGCTAATTCCTTGGTCTTCATTCTCCAAGCACTTTGCCATCGAGGACAATTGCCCCTTCACTTTAACTTGTCCTGCCAAAATCAAAAAGGTAACAGTCATAAGACACGTCTTTTGCACCATTATGTTTTCATCAGTGAGACGACGGTACAAGAAATCTGTGTTTTCGTCGATGAGGTTGTTGAAGCAGACAGCCATATCACCTAAACTCAAAACACAGTTACTTCTAATAATTGGATCTGGAGACTTCTCCATGATGGTGATCAAAAGAGGTAAGTTGTCCTCGCAAAACTTCGAAGAAATGCACATGAGTTTTCCCAAGCAAAGTGTGGCAGATCTCTGCAAGGTTCCGTCGTCATAGTCCTGGTTGTTAGAGCATATTTCTTTCACCATGGGGCCGAATTTTGCTAGAAGCGATTTTTCGCCATATAAAAGTTCCCTTTCTTTGACGTAAATCACTGCATCTGTGAAGTCATCCTCGGTGGTTCCTCCAATCATCTCCAATTCGTTTTCTCCACCTTCTTTGTTAGCTGCCAGTTTCCTTGCTTCTGCCTCATGCTTCTGCTTCTTGAATTGGGTTTCAAGCTTCTCTAAATGCTCTATAGTTTTGAGAGCAACATGCCCAACTATGAATACAAGCTGAGATAAAGCGATCACTTGAGAGATATTCAGATCGGTTTCCTCGAAAGCTTGTACCGATTTCAGAATCAAGAGCTGCGTACACACCTCCTCTGGATTCGAAGCAATTGTGAATATAGCATTCAATGCTTGCTCGGCAACACCATACCATTCTGTGTCAGTAGTGTATAATAACAAGATGTTGCTCAAGCCTTGAATGGCCTCATCTTCCTGAGCGAAACTGCTTGCCTCTGCTGATTTCGATTTTCCTGAAACAATTTTGGCTAATGTTGCACACGTGTGCTTGCAAATGACCATATCGTTTTTCCCCACATCTCCCAATCCAATGTTAAGAAGACTGTCCATCCCCATTTTCACCACCGAAGTATCTGCAAGAGACAACATTCCCAAGATTTTGATGGCTCCATGAACGTATTCCATAGAGTATTCTTGGGTTAGTGAGCCTGCCTTGTTATATATGGCCCAAAGTACCCGGATCATCTCGGGATGTATTAGTTTGGCTTCATACATCAAACATAGGAGTTTTTCCAATGATGCTAAGTCTGCAACGGAAGCAGAGAATGTGAGGCCAATCAAGTTCTTGGCGAATAACAAGGCAGTCTGCGAGGCTGTGGCGTTCAGTGGAGCACTGAGGAATAAGTCCTTGTAACAATCAATGAGGTGCGATGAAATGGACTTACCTTCGTCAGAGGAACCTTTCATCCACACAAGATGTAGCATACGGCGAATGCCATCAGGGGCGTTTTCAATATCGTAAGCATCTGCAAGGACCAAAAAGTCCATCGACTCAAGGACTTCATTTCTGTTTTTTGAAAAGAGCAATTGGCAAGCAATTGCAGTTGCCTGTTGCACGGCTTCAATGAACTCGAGTGCATCTCGGTAGTATTGGACCGTTAGTTTTGCCTTGATTAAAACGGTTTGTTCGGGAAGCAGGCGCTCTTGCTCCATCATTGAATTATTGAGCTCCTCGTGATCAATGTCAGAATCATCATCAGAATCGTGACTTTGTTTTTCTGCTTCATCATCAGAATTGTGACTTTGTTTTTCGGCTCCATCATCAGAATTGTGACTTTGCTTTTCTGCTTCATCGTCTGAATTCTGGTTCGCTTTTTCATAGTCATCATCATCAATCTCCATATCGTCGCTTTTCAGCTTCTTTTGCGGCAGTGCTTTGGGTAAGTACTTTTCGAGTTCTAGTTCAGCATCTTCTAGCCTCTTTTTCCAGACCTTATGTTGCAACTGAGTTCCATGTGCAGCACTAAAGGGATGAGAGAGCAATAGCTTGTACATGAGCTTAACAGAGTTTCTCCGAACCAATGTGCTTCTGTCACCCAAAGAGCGAACCGCCACTAGCATCACTGATAGCCTTCTTTTGGGCATTTTTATAGGAAGTGAGCAGATCTTCACCATTGCTTGTATGGCCTTTGTTCTGACAAATGGGTTTTGGTCTAGGAATCTATCTTGAAGCAAATTCAAAAGCCCATCAAGTTGCAAAGCATTATTTGAAACCTGTTCATTCTCGGAGCTCGAAGCTGCGCTTTCAGCCTTAAGAATATCAACAACAATGTTACCGCATGTCTCAACCACTGAACATCTCAACGATTGATTGCTATTATCCAACAACTGGGCCGTGGATGAGATTTGCTTCAATATCAAACGTGGGCTCAATTCCGAGAGTTTGATAAGGAACTCCGAAATGAACTTGGGACCATTGGAATCGTTGGAATTAAACTCCAACAGACTGATTTCTCGCAAGAGTTCCTCCGTTAGTCCAATATGGTCATGCTGGGTATTCAAGTAGTGTAGTAACTCGGCCATGTATGCCGGCAAATGGGCATAATAGGTCAAAGACTGGATGACAGAGTTCTGAACTAAAGAAATGCACGAATGCATGGTCACCGCTAAGCCAATACACCGAAACAGCAAAATTTTTATGGCCGTGACTTTCATTCTATCAGGCAATTCCATGAGATGGAAGATGGGACGCAACAACATTTCCAAGAATTGAAGTCTTTCTGGTGTAGTCACGAAGAGCTTGGATATGGCGATCTTGAAGCATGTAACAATGGAGTCCAAGGCTCCCTCAACCAACGAACAATTGTTGGTCCATTTGACAGATGTTTGTTTCTGTCGAGATGAACCACTGCTTGCAGGAAAGTCCTCCTTGGCAAGGAAGTTCATCAACACGTGAATCAAGTACCCATACCTTTCTAGCATGGACTTATGGATTTCGATGCTATCAACAAAATCTCCCAGTTCCACGTTAATCATACATTGATGCGAGGCGTTGTGAAACGAAGATGTCAAGAGATACGCCACCTGGCGTTGGTTGACTTCGCTTAGCTGGGGGAACCCATGGGCCAAATCCACCAAATCTTCCATCAATTCGTTATCATGACAAATTGACTCCACAGAATGGGCCAAGGACGTGGTAGCAGACTCGATTCGGGATTCCACGGCCGAGAGATCAACGGAGTACTCACGGTCCACATCGAAGCCGTTATAGTAGGTGGATAGATTGAAATCCATGTTGAGAATATGGGGATCAAAATGGTTCAATGAAGAACTTGTGGTTGAATAAGACTCCCGATTCTATTAATATCAGATATTCTTTGCACAGGTTGTGAAGTTGGGTCAGTGATGGTATTGATCCGGCGTGATGTAAACAAATAAACAGTGCGCCATCTATGGCTTTATTTAGCGCGCCTTACATCTGTCAGTAGTGTAGGTGTGCGCATAGAAACCTCAGGCCCATGGCATGGGAAAATAGAGTGACTACAAAAGTAAGTGATATTTGATGCTTTTTCTTTCACGACATGAAATTGCATGCTCTAATTTAGAATGTATGTTCATGAGCGGATGTTGCCATTCTTAGGAATCAATCCTTAAGTCTGGCATAACCCTTTACTACTGCTTTAGCAGTACCAACTCGCTCGTCCTCAAGCACGCTTAAAAGGTCCTTGGACGTGATCGTGTTACCCGTTCGAATCTCTCTGTAGCGTAATCCGTTGTCTCCACGCGCAGAAATGAGGGAGCTCTGCTTGGAGGTCACTTCCTTGCTTTCAGTTTTGGTGCCCATTTCTCCTCCAGCTCCACTACCTGACGTCATCCACGAATACTTTTTTCTCGATGGGTTCAGCGTCATCATAGCTGCTGTCGCATTGGCTGCTCTGTGTAGTGTTTCTTCGGCGCCTGCCTTATTGCCGTTTTCGGGCGCAAGACTGTCATTCTTCTCAAGTCCAAGCACCGCTCTCTTCGCAACTCGTCTCTCTTCAAGTTCTTTCTGCCTGAGCGCCATGTTTCGAAGTTCTTTCGACACCTCTGACCTCTGCGACGGTGGGATGACCTTTTGTTTGCCGGCACTGCTTCTATTCTTCGGATTAAATGCAGGGATGCCCCGCCTTCTATGTCTGGCCATAGCCACTGTCTTGCCGACTATGTTGGAAAGCCATTCTTTGCAGGCACTTGACATGAACTCGAGCATTTCTGGATCCTGCGTGAAGCTTTGGGACACACCATTCTCGCGTGCCGTGCGGTTCATGAATAGAGCAACGTGATATGGGTTCAAGAAAGCGTTGAGTTGCCCGTATGACTGTCTTTGTCTGTTGACGATCTGCTGTTGGTGAAGATTATGCACTGAGCGATTATAGTTTGTGGATAGCAATTCTTCTTCTCGCTGCAAATCGACTCCGGACACAGCAAGTGCATCGTTGAGTTTGGATGGGTCTTCAGCCTTGTCCTTGTCTTGCGGGGTAGAATTATAACTCATTCCTCCCAGCATCTGAGGTATATGGCCTGATAAAGACGTCGGAGGCGGATATGTTTTCTTGGGATCAAACCTTATGCTTGGTCTATATGCGGAGGTCGTAGGCACGCCGGTGGTACTGGCAGGCCCTCGATATTGGGACGGATATGCTGCCACGGACTTTTGGTATGGATACGTCGACCCGACGTTCTGCTGGTTTTGGTACATCATTGAATTTGAATTTGGCGCTCCGGATTGCGGGTACGAGTCAGGGAGTTGGCTGGTTGAATTCACCCGGGGTACGCCATCGGGAATGTTCGGCAGGAAATAGCTGGAGCCTTGGGCAGGCTTACTCTGGGCAGACGGGCCTGCATTGGATGAGCTCAAATCAGGATTCGGAGGTCCTGGAGTAGGACCACGTGAATTTGCAAAACTACCAGTATCTGCTCGTTGAGAAGCGGGGTAGGTGCCTGTGTCTTTGTAGTTGTTCACCGAGCTGGTCAAATCTGCCCGTGGGACCGGTTTGGAGTCAGATAAAAAGCCCGGCAAATCAAAATCATTGGCTGAATCATGATTTTTAGAGTCCCCTTGCTTAGCGGTTTCAAAGGGGAGTGGTTGGAAGAGATTATCGAGGACGGCGTCGTTGTCCAGCGCTTCTGTTTTTATCCTCTTGGAATCGGCTGGATTGTGATCGCCGTTGTCGGCCGCGCGCTTGGGCGTATCAGGAGACCCTGACCCATTTTTGGATGACATGAATTGAGGCCTTGCCTTTAGGGGATGGTGCAAAGTAGGGCAGTATAAGTGCTGGTCTGTTGAGTTTGTCTCGGTAGTGTTGATAGTGCGAGCACGTCGAAGGTCGTGCACACACCACCTTCTGGCTCCACGTCTTTCCCCACACTTGCTGCCGATTTTTTTCCAAAGGAAAAGGATGGTTTGAGGAACGAATTTATAACATTAGATGATGATACAAACATTTTTCATATTGTCATTTTGCGTAGTGGTATAGGGAGTATATTACATGCTGGGCATACTTAAGCATGGTGAGCCCATAGTAAGGTGCGAGAGATGCGCGGCCCTAGAGATGCTCATCTCTGAAAAATTACACCACCACCTTATATGTCTCAGAACAAGCACATCCCCTTTGAAGGCCACCGGAACTTCCGGTTCCGGCTCGTACTAGCTACGCTTGCAGGAAAACCCATCAAAATCACCAAGATCCGTTCCAACGACTTGAACCCCGGTCTCAGAGACCATGAGGTATCCTTCTTACGGCTCTTAGAAGCCGTCACCAACGGTTCCCACATTGAAATCTCCTACACAGGTACCACCGTCATATACCGACCTGGAATCATCATAGGTGGTGCCCTCACGCATAACTGCTCCGATAAAAAACCCATTGCGTACTATTTGGAGCCCATGCTCTACTTGGCGCCTTTCTCAAAGAAGAAGTTCTCCATTGTCTTTAAAGGCTTGACCTCCTCCGATAAGCCACATGATGCCGGCGTAGATGGAATCAAGTGGGGATTATTGCCAGTTATGGAGAAATTTGGCGTAAGAGAAGTCGAGTTGCATATTTTAAAGAGAGGGTGCCCGCCTCTAGGCGGAGGAGAGGTGCACTTGATCTGCAACTCACTCATTGCACAGCCTTTGACCATGCATGCTTTGGACAGTCCTAAGATGTCGGCTATCCGAGGCGTTGCTTTTTGTGCACGTGTATCTCCATCCGTGGTGAATAGAATTATTGATAGTGCCAGAAATGTCTTGAGACCCACTGGTGTTGAGGTGAACATCACTGCGGATGTGTGGAGAGGAGAGAATTCGGGAAAATCACCTGGGTTTGGTGTAGCATTGGTGGCAGAGCTGAAAAAGGGCTGGCGTATTTTTTCCGAGGGCCACGGTGTGGCTGGATCTCTACCCGAAGATTTGGGTGAAGTCGTGGCCTATCAGCTTCTTGATGAGTTGACCAAATCGGCCTGTTTTGGCAGAAACCAACTCAAGTTGGCCTTAGCATACATGGCCATTGGCAGAGAGGACGTGGGGAGACTAAAAGTGCATAAAGACCAGATTGACGAAGAGTTTGTGTGGTTTCTTCGAGACTTGAATGATATCTTCAGCACAAAGGCTTTTCTACAGGACAATGCTATTGAACTCGAGGATGACTACATGATTGCTACCATCAAGGGATCAGGATTCACCAGCGCCTCCAAGAAAATTGTCTAGATCATACCTAATTAACGAATATATATATACTACTGACTGACCTAAAAGGAGACTTGCCAATATCATTGCATTTACCAGAATGAGCACCAACCAATATAGTGCTGGCACAAGTTTTCAACGCTGGTGGCTTGTTGGATAAGCTTATCCACCTGTGTAGGAATATCCAAACCTCGGAGTCTCTTGATGTCGTTACCTGTGAGCTTATCTGTGATTCTCTTCAAGACAAGAGCCGCACGGGCATTCCTGATTTCGACTGAATTTTGTTTGTTGAGTTTCTGAGCCTCTGCCTCGTCGATTTCGCCCTTTTTCAACATCTCACTAACATTGTACTGCTGCACCTTGATACCGGTGGCTTCTGCTAGCACATTGGTGGGGAAGTCGAAGCCCCAGTTGATCAAAGGATCGTAGGCAAAGGCTTCCAAAATAGCCATCAATGATTCCTTGTTGTCTCTCAACACTCTCATGACATGTTCACAAGTAATCCGGAAAGAACCCTCAATACCACTGACTTCCATGGCGTAGTTGAGCATTCTCGTAAGACGGAAAGGCACCTTTTCTGGGTACTTCTCACGAAGAATGGCTGCCTCGAAACAGTCACCGAAATCAATATGAACCACTTTTCCAGTGAATCGGTCAAGCATCAAGTTCGAAGGGTGTCTATCACCCAATCCCAAAATGTATCCAACCATGGACATCACCGCTAACGATCTGGTATATGTAGTACGGCGATCAAGCCATGCTTCTGAAGATTTGGACTTGAGCCACAACACCTTATACAAGTCCTGGCCTCTAGTGTTGTCTAGAGCACCAGTGAAAACCTCAACCTTTTGCAAAATGGTGAGACTATCGTAGTCTGGAGCCATCTGAAGCATGATCCGGTGCTCAATGTTGAGCAAAATCTTCCGAGACTCACGATATTCCCGTATAAGCACGTGGAAGGTGTCACTGTTCGGAACCCATCCAAGCAAACCGACCTTGGGAGAGAGAGGAATGGCCGGAAATTGTTGTATGTCCAAGTGTCTCTTGAAACATTCTGTGTCATTGAGAAGCAAAGTGTTGACCAAACCAAAGAGCTGCATGACCAAATTATCTTGCCGGATATCTTCGTGTCCTTTCAAACAGTACTGGTAGTTTTTACCATCACTTCCCTTGCAGCTAAGCTTTCTTGGACGTTGCTTGGATGAGATGACCGTGAAAGTCGGATCGAATTCGATGATCCGTACAATTGGCTTGCCTGCCTCGTAGGTTCCCGGCACTGCCAATTCCAAGTTATTGGCCTCTTCCAACTTGGGCGATACAAACAGCAATTCCAAACTGTGAAGTTGAGGCAATTGTCTGCTGATACGACGGAACACATTGTAGTACACATCCCAAGCCTGGTTTAGGTTGGTAATGTCTTTCGTCCGACGATAGTTCAACACCCACTCGTAAGCATCAGCCAACTCCCTGCCGAATGCATTACTGAAAGAGGCCTCTCTCATTGTTTCTGGTCCCTTTTGAAGCATCTTGTGCAATGGATCAAGAACTTCAAACATTTTCTCGGTATTATGTTCACCAAAGAACAATCTCGAAGCATCTTCAAGACCTTCATACCATTGCTCAAGCCATAAAACAGCAACACGAATAAGTTCGTGACTCACCAAGTCAGATTGTTCGACCAAATTGGCGGAGTGCATTCTCATCTTATCGATGATGGATAAAGCAGCTTTCTTTCTGTTCACAGACTCGGACGTGACTGCAACAGCAAGTGGATACACTAATGCCTGAGGATGTGCTTTTCCAAGGTCAGTCAAAAGGCCTAGAAGCGAACGACTGACTATTTGGTTGGGCTGATGAATCCGTGAGATAAGTTGCGGCACAATCTGCAACCAGTTGTCGATCTTCACCATACTAAAACCGTCCGCCATAGCTTGCGCTGCCTCTGGTATTCCTCCGAACTTGAACCATAATGTCAACAAACGCAACGTATCTTGCAAAGAATTAGAGCTGGAAAGAGCAATCGAATGGAAGAACCCTTGGATGGAAGGAATCACATGCCGTTGCACTATTTCCATTGAGATCATCTGCAGCAGTTGCACCTGCTTGTCCTGATTTTCGTTCTGCTCCATCACAGTAGCTGGATTGGTGCCGCTGTTCAGAGAGTGGAGTGAAATCACCTCAAAGTTTGCCAAAGCCCAGTTGTGCCAGGCCTTGTACCATTTGCTATCAAAGTGGGTAGCCAACAAGAATGCACCCAAAATGATCTCGGAAGTCTCGTTTCTCCAATTGCTATTCAAAACAATCTGCCACTCACCTTGCTTAAGGAAACACCTAGCAAGTAATCTCGTGTACTCCTCCACATGTTTCGGAATTCCAGGGCCATCGACAGGAACTGGCTGGGTAATTAAATCATTAGGGTTAAGTCCAAGGTCTTGTGACATGCGCGTGGTGAAGTCCACCAAATGTCTAAGAGCTTCTTTGCCTTGACCCTTAGCCCACATATACTTGAGCTGGGCGTACACAACTTGTGGTGGGGCTTTCGATGGGTTTTCTGGGGACCCACTTTCGAGCAAGTTGTTGAGCGAGTTTTCGGCCAAATTCAATCTTCCTGATTTTCTGCAAAGATTGGCAAACTTAATCCACATATCCATGTCTTGCTTGGGCTTAATCACCAAAGCTCTGACCTTGAGCATTCTTTGCCAGATATCAACATTCCGCTGACATCCCAAGAGTCTTGTGTCCCATGTTTTGCGCATCAAAGCCCGTTTCTCAGATCCTTGAGGCAAGCACTTGTACTTGATGATCTCCTCTAACTCTGCGAGCATTTGCACTCTCACAACCACTCCATATGCTCTGTTGTAACTCTCACTCACTAATGCAGTTATTTCAGTCACTAATAAGTCACGAGCATTGAGGATGTGGGTAGAAGCATCCTCGAAGTTGTTTCTGTGTAGACTCAAAATGGCACTGAAGAAAGCCTTGTCCGGAGATTCGAGCTTCATCACCTTGATATAAGCATCCATTCTGTCCCACTGGCCCAAACCCCAGGCAGCAGCCGCTGCCAAAGGCGCCACATTTCTTTTGATATCACTCAGGGAAGAAGTCCACTTTTTCTGAGCCAACTCTGAAAGCTGCTCCCATTCACCGAGGGCGTGGAGAGATCTCATTTTACCCATGACAACTTCCATGTTATCTGGCTCACGCATCTCTCTTTCACTGTAAGCTTTTAATGCATCTTCCCATCTTTGAAGCTTCTCATGCCAAGTTGCCTTCAACTGAAGATCATGGTAGAGTTGTGCATGCTTCAAGATACCCACTGCAGCATCCGATTGTTGCAACTGGTTGTTAATACTGATCAATGCTTCAATGGTAGGCGTGCTTGGCTCCTCGTAAAACTCCAATTCCTTGTAGTGCAAGGCCTTTGCATATGCATGACACCTCTGAGCATATTGTCCCAAAGTAGTGATGGGGATAGGCAATGATTTATCGTCGTGCTCCATGAATTCAGCAAGGTTTAAAAGGATCTGGTGAATTTCTGGGGGATTGTTAGGTGCCGAGAGAGCAATGCACAAGGAGTCGATCAATTCCTCTTGGTGCTGGGAATACAACTCACTCCAACAAGAGGCAAAACTTGAATTGAACAAGTCTTTGGCCAAAGGGTAGTAGTCTGAGGCGAGACCAGCACAAGCTCTAATGGCATGAGACGGACTCTGTTTCAAGAGTTCCTTACTCAATCTGGCGATCCACTCTTGCCAATCCTCCTTGGTGTTGTTCCTCTGCGAAGAGTCCCAGGCAGCCTTCAATGCGCTCTGGTTGACGGGCAATTTCTTGGATGACATGTCAATGTTAGGAACATCAAAGTGTGTCATGTGCATGTCATAGTCGGTGTAAATGTTGAGATTGCTTGGCAAGGGTTCTCCATTGAGTAACTTGGAGATAAGTTGTTCGAACAAAGACAGGTGCAATTTTTGTTCAATCAAAACTTTCTTAATCACGGGTATGAACACAAGAAACTCGGTGCCCATACTAAGTGCCAAGCAGCAAAGGGTATTGATGGCTGCAACCGAAAGCTCTTCATCTCCTTGGCGTAATATTCTGAGTAAAGGATGCACAATCCTGGAGGACATATCATTGAGGTAAATGTTTTTTGCAAGCTTTCCCACTGTTTCAATGGCATATTTTCTGAGCACCATTGGTCCACCGTCAAACATTTTGACAATGGTTGGAATAATAACATGATCGTATTCTTCCACGTTACTTCCAAAAACAACAAAACTTCTTAATACCTGGATCGAAGGCTCACGTTCTGGAGACTTGTCATCCTCAATCAAGTTCAACAAAAGAGGGAGGATTTCTGAGAGGTACATTTTGAATTCGCCCTCTAAAGCTCTTGAGATGGATTCAATCAAGTGAGTAATGATGACCCGAGTATTCAAATGAGTGGACGTGCGGAAGAACTCCTTGATGATCTCAAAAATCTCGGGTAAAAATGGCCGGATATGTTGTTTCACAATCAAGATCAAAGCGCCCAACTGCTGCAAGTAAAACTTGAGCATGTTTGAAGGGCAATTGTGCATTACTTTGATCATGCCTGGAATAATCTGTGGTAAGAAAGAAACACACCGTAAACCCAAAGTTTGAAAAATGTACATGACAGCCTGGATCACCTTGTTATGATGAGAGCTTAAGGATGGATCCTTAAGGATCCTCATCAAATTGTTGATTGCAACTGTTGGGTAGTACTCATCCACAGAGGGCGACATGCCTTGCATCAATAAAGCGATATCCACGGGCGGGGCATTTTGCTCGTCTGGAATCTTCTGTGATGTTTGCTCAACCTCACGATGTTTGTAGGGGTCCAAGGCACCCAAGATTCCTAGCAATCTGACCGTCTCTCGTCTTATGTGAGGCGAGGTTTCCAGCTTCAAAATTCCCACAAGCATTCCAAGAAGTTGAGGGTAGTCAAGCAAGGGTTGTATGACATAGCCAGAGGAGCTTGCAATCTGGCCCAATGCTTTAAGTGCAGCATCCCTTTTGAATGAGGAGCTTTGGTCTTGAAATGTATCGAGAATCAATGGCATCAAGTCTGGAAGAAATGGCTTCATGTCTGCGCCTGCCACTATTGCAGCTTCTCCCAAACATCGAATGGCACTTGCAGCAACAGATGAGCTGGAGTCCTTTGCTTTAGGGATCAAGGTCTCGACAATAGGCTTGATATAAGGGCGTGTAAGTTCTGTAGAGTTCCCAATTAATAACGCGAGAATAGTTGCAGTTTCCTCTTTCTTCCGGCTGGTATTGGCATACTCAAGTCTGGAAAGAAGCTGAATCAATGTCTTTCTCAAAGAGGGCACAATGTAGGCTGGATTAATGGTGGAGAGTCGTCCCAAGATCTTGATTGCAACTTTGCGGATCTCAAACACTTCATCATTGAGCGCAACAAAAAGGTGCTTGACATTTTCGGCCTGAGGAAGTTGAGGATCAAAACTGGTGGATTGGCCAAGGCATTTGAGACCTTCTAATCTGATTTCCGGCATTGGATCGGTGATTGAAATGGAAAGAATCTTGTGAACGACTTCATTGACTGCACTCAAGGCATTAACACTTAATTGATGGCAGATAGGGTCTTTGGTGAAAATGCGACAAGAGGTAGACACTGCAGTCTGCCTAATTTTGGGACTGCTGCTATCCAAGTATGTGATGATGCAGTAACGAACGAACTCATTGAGCTGGTAGTTCTCGAACTCGAAAAAAGAAACCATTTCCAAGGCTTGTACAACGATTTCGTCGTCCATGGTCTGATAGAGCTCTTGATTATTCAAAATGCTGTTCATGCTGAGCCCAGTATCTCTAGAAATCATGATCAATCTGTAATTCCGGGCTGATGACTCATTGATCTTCACGGAACCATATGGAGATCCCGGAGGTTGAAACACTTTTCCAGACAACACCAAACTAAGCAAATTGAGCAACTTCAGGTTGATGACGGAAGTGAGTGGTGGGATGTTTTGGATCAATGTTTGAAGAACGTCTTGCATAGGCTTCGATAACGTGCAGCTGGTAAACATCATGTCTAGTATGTCTCTTTGTAGATGCTTTGTCAAGGCGGGTCCCACAGCAATAGAGAGTTTTGCTATGCAGTCGAATATAGCCGGTTCTATGTCCTTCCTCATCGCCCTATGTTTGGGAGACAACAGTGTTGACGTAGAAAGAGTGCTTAGATTTGGTGCTGTAGTATCACCATTAGATACGGCACTAGCAAATATCAGTTGCACACCGGAATTGAATGGGTAGGAGAGCCCATCTCTAATATTATCCAAGATAGCGTCGAGATAAGTTGCCATTTGGTTTTTCACCTCCAATGCAATCAGCCCAATACTTTTCAAGATGGAGCTCTTCTCAAACTTCACCGCCTCCGAGTTTTGGTTCTTGTATTTCTTCAATTGCGACAAGTAATAGTAGAGAGTTCTGTGTAGGTACTTCTCCACGAATAACTCGGGGTCAACTTTGCAGAGCAAAGGGTAGATATTGGTAAGTTCCTGTCTAATGATAGACATTTTGTGGCCTTTGTATAAAGTGATATTCTCGTATAGCACATCGAACATAGACTTGATGTATGACTCATCGTGGTATCTTATTAATTCCCGGTACACCAAAAGAGAGCCATGTATTGCTTCATTTGATGGAGAAGACAGCCCCGTGAGACCATAAGAGGCCATGATTCCACTATGAGACTCGCTTGAGTCAATAGAATTCGACGGATTTAAGGTTTGCGAGGCCAGATCAATCAAGATTCTGATCCATTTGCGTCTGGTTTCGACATCTCGGGTGTAGATAATCGACATGCATTTTTGAAGAGCGGTGGCGGAGTCCACTCGGATGACGAGTTTGGGGTCTTTCAAAGGAGACCAGATGTGTTCCAAGATTTGTGTCACATAGCCTTGGAGTAACAATGGAGCATTTCGAGCCAACGCCGTGATGATGAGGATGGCAGCATGTCTTCTGTTTTCATGCTGACGATTATCACTTTGAAGCCATTCAATGGCCTTTTTGGCTTCGAAATCAACAAAGTCCCCCGTTAACGTTCCACCCGGAGTCGCCAACTTACCCAATGTCTGAGTGGCTTGCTTCATAATGTTTATGTCGTTCGAAAGAATAAGGGAACTCAAGTAGTTAGAGAAACGGGCAGTTTTAGTAGCATTCTCCTCTCCAACGCCACTGTCAAAGTCTATTAAAGCATTCAATGCGGCTATGCCCCCCAACGTCTGGGCGGTGTCCTTACTCTGAAGTAGGTCAAAAATTGTTCTGTTGATCTCATTGTTATAACGATTGAACTGCTCCGGGGTCAAATCCCGGGCGATGGATGCTAGGAAATTGCGGAGCTCGATGGCACATCGGGATCTCTCCTCTTCTTTGGTCAGCTTCAAACCATTGAAGATCTGGGACAAGGCGACGCCGTCCACTACTTGTAGCTGAGAGGACGACATTATATTGTGGATGAAAAATGACGGTTTATAACGAGCGGTTGAAGGTGCCCTTAGTCAAGCTGTGTGTTATTGTATGCGTTCAAGAAGTAATGCGTGATGTATGGCCAGTGAATTTCGCTCGGTGAGATAAGAGTGTAACGAATGTACAGGTGTATATATACGCGACTCATCCGCATACTACTTTAGGCATTGATCAACATACCAAATACATAGCATACGAAATATTTACGAGTGGAAGATTTGATGAAGAGAAACTATGCTACTACCCACTTTAACGTATACTCTACTCCTGCATAACATGACACTACATCACATATTCTAAAATATTTTTATACGCTGTGTGGAACTATTTATGCTGGATTCGCATCTACTTCTGTATCCATCTATGGCACAGAGAATAGAGAGAAGTTTCTCACAATACTTGGGCCGTACTCATCGTAGTCTTGCTTGGTGTAGCAATAACTCTTGAACTCGGCGGTTTGAGCCAATAAAGAACCTCCGAACCAAACGGCATTTCTTTGCCTCTTGTGCGAGATCACCTGGACCTCCACACCGGTACTCTTGACACCACTCAATTGCTCGCTGATCTCTATTCTCTCATTCACCAAGGACTTGATATCTCTTTGTAATCTTCTTCCAAAGTCTTTAAACATAGTAGAGCCTCCCGACAAGACAATGTTCTTGTATAACTTCTTCCTTACATCGATAGGCGAAGCCTGCACAACCTGGTCCACAACAGTTGGCAATGGGGTTAAGTAGTCAGAGGAACAAATTTCTGGGTTAAAGAAGATTTCTGGAGCCAAGAACCGTTCGTATCCAACATCCACAGTCTTTTTCTTGTCCACCGTCTCCACAACATATTGAGCAAACTTCTCCTGAGGGTACTGATCGAATTTCTTGAACTCCTTCACTATATCAGGACAAACATAACAAAATTGCTGTTTGATTTTTTCGGCAGTGCTCAAGGATGTATCTGCTTCACCTCTGTCTCTCAACAAGTTCTGAATGAAGTGGGTGATATCACGTCCAGCCAATGGGATGTTCTTGATAGCACCTCCAATGACATATCCTTCGGCAACAGGAATGACGTGGGTCACACCGTCTCCAGAATCAATCACAGTACCGGTCAAGGATCTGTCTTGAACCTTAGACGAAGTCCAAGATGCAGCCAAGGCCAACACGGCCTGCACTGCTATGTATAACCCTGCGCAGTTAAACGATTCAAACATAATCTCGGCTGTGTTCTCTCTGTTTTCAGGGGGATTTAAGGGAGGCTCAGTCAACAAGAAGTAATGATCTTCTGGCTCACATCTAAGATACTTGAAGATGGAGTTTTCCCAAAATCTCTCCATATGATCCCAGTTCTCAATTTGTCCGTGTCTGATGGGATAAGACAAGGAGTAATTAGGGCCGTTGGCAGCAGAGAGAGCCTCGTCTCCAATGAAAAAATCCAAGTCTTCCAAACCCCTTTTGCTGCTCATGAACAGGTTGGCAGAGTTGGACTTGTTGCCTCCTTTTCCGGAACTGGTGGAGGTGGAAATTGCTGTGGGGAAAACAAATGAGGGAGAATCATTACCGGCGAAACCCAATTTGGTCAAGCCGGTACCATTGTCCATAACCACGGCGGGGGTGCCCATAGAAGCCATGTTTAAGAGAGAACAAAGATAAGTAAGGGCTTTTTGCTGAGAGTTCTGAGAGCACAACTTTGGGGTCTATGGTGTGCACACTACTATCGACAGGGCGCGGGCTTGGCTGGACGTCGCACCCAAATCTACCCATGCTTCGCTTAACTTTCATTATACGGTATGAACAAGGCCAAGGCCCAATAATTTACACTCAGTAAGAATCCTTTCCACTGATGATCACATCGTTGATCTTCAAAATCATTCTCGTCAACTGCGTAGCCAACAACAATTGTTGCTTCTTACCGATCAACGGGTCAATCACGAAGAGCTCCTTCATGTCGTTGGTTCCCTTACCCAAACAATCAACTCCCAATCTGGCGGACTTCTCGACTGCGTGCTTCGATTTGAGGCTTGACAAGGTGTCGATTGGGTTCAATCCAGAGTTTTCGGCGAGGATCATTGGCACTTGGTCCAAAGCATTGGCAAAGGCCCGGAATGCATATTGGTCAATGCCCTTTTGTTTGTCTGCAGCATCGTTCACGGCAATAGAGCACGAAAGCTCTGCTGCTCCACCTCCGTAGACAACTCTATTGTCTCTGATCAAGTTACGGACCACACAAATCGAGTCGTGTAATGCTCTGATACCTTCAGCAACGATCATTTCGTTGGAACCTCTGATGAAGCACGTCACTGCTTTCGTATTAGAGCAGTCCTCAATCACCAACATACGATCTCTTGTAGTACCGAACTCGAGTTCTCTGATCACACCGGCATGGCCCAATTTCTCGGCAGACAAGTCCTCAAATCTAGGCACAATGTGTCCGTTTGTAGCAATGGCCAATAACTCCAACTCGGAGCCACCGATCCATCTGATAGCATTTAATTCGTTTGACAACAACAAGTGGTTGGCCTCATCGTCGAATCCCCATTGACAGGCCACCACGTTTGCACCCGAGTCCTTGACTTGTTGGATCATCTCAGCAAACTTTTTCAGTTCATATTCCTGCAAGACCTTGAACTCTTCGACTGTGGAGATGTCCAACTTGTGCTTTGTCTTTGGCTTAGGTGGCTCGAACGGACATGTCAAAATGGCGATTTTGCAGTCCTCCACTCTTTTAGGCATTTGTGGGTGGGAGAAGTCCTTGTCTAAAAGAACACCCTTGATCAAAGTGGAGTCTTCGATTCCACCACCGACTTTGCTCTCCATCTTGATCAACTCGAAGTCCACATCCTTTCTTTCGAGGTCGGCCACAGCCAATACAGAGTCCACAGCCATCTTGGCAAAGTGGTCATGTGCTTTAGAAACAATCTTGGAACCCAAAGAGGTCTTGGCAGCCTTCAACAAATTGGAGTCTGTGGATTCAAGGGAGATGTCGATTTCATCCGCCACCGAGTCTAACTGAGCAATGGCGATCTTGCAAGCCTCATCAAACCCATTGGCGATCTTGATTGGGTGAATACCCTTTTCGATAAGTTCCAAGGCTTGGTCCAACAAAGCACTGGCAAGAACCACCACTCCGGTGGTTCCATCTCCGATTTCGTCATCCTGAGACTTGGACAACTCCACCAACAACTTGGCGATTTCATTGTCCAAGTCCATTTGGGAGAGGATGGTGGCACCGTCATTTGTGATTGTAATTTCTCCATCCTGGCTGACCAAGATCTTGTCCAAGCCACGGGGTCCCAAGGAGGTCTTGACAATGGAGGCCACGGCCCTGGCGGCCAAGATGTGAGATTTGGTGGCCTCGAGTCCATGTTTTCTTTCTTTCTTGCCCTGGTCTCTGACGATGATGAACGGTCTGCCCATCTCGTCCTGAGCCACTATAGCATTCGACAAATCTGGCATGCCTGGTTGTGCCATTTTGATCGAGAGTTGGTCTGTACGTGTGCTAAGTAACAAAAATTTTCGACAAGAAGTGCGCGTAGATGTAGTGCGTGAAGTAGGTTAGTGGTGCTAAGGACTGATCAAGAACCCACCGCCCTATCACGTAGGGAATTTGATTTTCGTTTTTTTTTATTTTCTTGGTATTCCAAAATAAGAGTATAAGCTTCCATAACAGGCTTATACAAATATTTTCCTTTAGTTATCTTGTTTGTTGCACTATTTGCACTGTTAGCGTACTAGTGCACACCACTAAGTAACCATGAACCTGGAGCAGTGAAGTTTAGGGCAATTTGATTGTGCAAAAAAATAGCTCTCAAGATGAATAACTGGAAAAAAAACATTGAGAGATAGTTGAAAAACACATTAGGTAATATCTTCTTGGTGTAGTTAAAAATAACAATTTGGGATCTTCATTTTTTTGCTTTATGATATTATCCAGTTAAGCCATAAAAGGACGTTTTGCGGTATTTTGGTACTGTTTTTCTCGAACTATTCTGGGACGGTGAGAATGGGCAGAAGGTATTTAGAAATATTGGAAATTCCCATACATTTTTTTATTATTTGTCCTATTATTGTCTAATTGGCGATTCTATTCTTGATTCTTTTTTTCTTTTTTTCCTGTCAATTTTGTCCATCTTCGAATGTACCAAGACTTATCATAATCAGCTGATATATATTATAGGGAGCAGTGTGTGCGGTAAGTGGAGAGTGTTCGATGGCTTTGCCAAGCATCGCAGTTGCACCCATCTATGCTGCACCCGGGCCGCGAAACGGAATAAAATCATGCAAAAAAATTGAAAAACTATTATCAATATCATCTACACTATGTCAGAAATTGATGTTGACACCGCCTCCATCGAGCAGTTGCGTGATGTTTTGTGTAACAAGTCAGGAGACGTGGCCTTGGCCAACCGTTTCAGAGCCTTGTTTAATTTAAAGTGCCTAGGTGCCGACTCAGAAGACCCAGAGATCGTGCACAAGGCTATTGACTACATCGCCGCCTGTTTTGCCGACAGCTCAGAGTTGTTGAAACACGAGGTTGCTTATGTTCTTGGACAAATCCACAACTCATACGCAAACAAATACTTAAAGGATGTTCTTGCTGACAACAATCAACAGGTGATGGTTAGACACGAGGCTGCAGAGGCCATGGGAGCTATTGGCGACTCAGAGTGCTTGGACATCTTGCAAGATTACTTTGTGAATGACCCTTCGCTCGAAATCAGACAGACTTGTGAGTTGGCCATCGAGAGAATAAAATGGGAGAAATCAGAGGGTGCCAAGACCGAGAACTTGGAGAAGAGTGCGTTCACCTCCATCGACCCTGCTCCTCCCATGGCTACCGACAAGGAGTCCAAGGTAGAGAAATTGCAGACAATTTTAAATGACCAAGAAACGCCGTTGTTTGAGAGATACAGAGCTATGTTCAGATTGAGAGACTTGGCTACTGATGAGGCTTGTCTTGCATTGGCCTCTGGCTTCAGCGACCCTTCTGCCTTGTTCAAGCACGAAATCGCCTACGTTTTTGGACAGTTGTGCAACCCAGTGACGGTTCCTTCTTTGATCAAGGTCTTAAAGGACGAGAGCGAGGCTGGAATGGTCAGACATGAGGCTGCCGAGGCTTTGGGATCCATTGCTACTGACGAGTGCTTGCCTGTGTTGAAGTCTTTTATGAATGACAAGGACCAGGTGGTGAGAGACAGTGCGATTGTTGCCTTGGACATGTACGAATACGAGAACTCCACCGAGCTAGAGTATGCTACGGTGAAGACTAATTAGGTATCAATAGGTGCAGAGACTAAACGAGAAGTATGAGGATAATCAGACGTAAAACAAAAAAAAAGACTATGTTAAAGAAGAAGAGAATGAAGAGAGTAAAATGGAAAAGAAGTAGCGGTACTACAGACAATTAAAGTTGGGAGATGCTGTCTGCGATGCCATGAATATGGGAATGAGTTCTACCCCTTTGTTCTACACTGGATTCACTCCATAATGCTCAAATATATTACATGCGTCCTAATTATTGGTTCTAAACCTGTATCCACAGCTCGTACATGTGTAAAACACAGTAGCACCTTCATCGGCGGATCTCAACTGTAAGGTGTGGTATTGCATCTCGTCGTGTCCACACTTTGGACATTTCTCCTTGATGGTGGCACCCTCATCCACCTCTTCTGTATTCAAAGAAGTCTTGACAACAGATCTCTTGGATTTCAACGATGATGGGAAAGCATCTTCCGACGACTTGGTGACCACCTTCAAGTCAGCGTACTTTTGACTGGGGTACGATTTCTTGCAAACAGAGCAGTCGATGGTCGACTTTGCACTGACTGAGTCTAGCAAGTTTCCGCAGTCAGTACAGAAAATCAACGAGCCTATCACCGACATTTTGAGGCCTTTGTTGAGTGGAGGATGTAAAGCTGGAGTAGTAACGCTTTTTTTCATCTATCATATCTGCACAGGCCTAGCCTCGCGCACTTTTCCACACTGTCATCTCATCTCGCATCGGACAATCCATATATAGCTCCATAGACTACTAGCCATGAGACAAAAGCGTGCTAAGTCCTACAAAAAGCAAATCAACATCTATCTTCATACATTTAAGTTCAGAGAGCCCTTTCAAACCATTGTGGATGACCAGATCGTTCTTGAGTGCCAGAGAGCTTCCTACGATCTAGTAAAGGGCCTCAACAGAACCGTCCAGGTTGAGACCAAGCCCATGATCACTCAATGTTGTATGCAAGCTCTATATGCTACGGATAACCAGAGTGCCATTGGCTTGGCCAAGACGTTTGAGAGAAGAAGATGCAACCATCCTCCACAAGACCCAAAGCCTCCAGCAGACTGTATCCGGTCCATCGTGGACATCAATGGTGAGAATAAACACAGGTACATTGTGGCCACACAATCCATGTTTTTGAGGAGAAAACTCCGCCGGGTGCCTGGAGTTCCACTCGTGTTCATGAATCGGTCGGTGATGATCATGGAGCCTGCATCGGATGCCACGAAGCTGGCTGCGAAGAAGAGTGAAAACGCAAAGTTGAAGGCGGGTTTGAACGATGTGAAGGTGGGTTATATAGAAAAAGAAACGGATGAAAAGGACGAAGCCAGCCAAAAAAAGAAAAGAAAAGGACCCAGTGGGCCCAATCCTTTGAGTGTCAAGAAGAAGAAGGTGGTTGCGAAACCGACTGATGAGCCTAAACCTAAGGCTAAGAGAGTGAGGCATCACAAGAAATCTGGACACGCACAAGGAGCTTCAAATGGCGAGGGACTGTCTGAATCACAATCTGAGTCTTCGAAGCACAATGATGGACTAACACAAGAGATTGCAAAAGAAACAAAGGAGACGTCAAAAGAGGCACCAGATGTGAATGCTAAGCAAGAATCGGACGGGGATGCGAAGAAAGAGTCTAAAGAGGACGCTACGAAAGAATTTAGAGAGGAGGAGTCTTTGGAGTAATGAATAAATAGTAATAACTATATGCCCCTATTCTGCTAGCACGGCAAAGTTGTTGCGGTGACCATCTGACTTGACGATGGATTCGGCCTCACGTACGCTCTTGGCAGAGTCGATTTTGAGAATGGAGAGCGTTTCCAAATCTATCAAGCACATTTTGCAGTCAAATGCAATGTAGTTCTCTTTTAAGAGGTTTTTGAAAGCTTTCATGACCACATACAACCGGTCCTCTTTCTCTTTCGTCATTTCTCGGAAATATTCGCTTGTAAAGGCAAATGTGGATTCCTTAATTAACATGATTTCGGGCTCCTCTATTTCGGGATAAGCCTGGAGAATCCGACGACAATGCAGTTCCACGTCATCTTTTGATACACCAAAGAAAACATCTTTAATCAAAACAGCATTGTAGAAGCTCTGTTCCAAGCTCTGTTCTGACAATTCCTTTAATTTTTGTTTCTTTTCAATCAATTCATCTTCCTTGGTAACAGCCTCACGGAGAGTCGTTGGAGGTGCAGCACTAGCACTTGTGATGAACACGAAAACGTGTTTTTCGTCCTGTGACTCGGAGTAAAGCTTGTAAGTATCCGCCAACTCATGGATAAACTTTCTTTGAGGCGGGGTCATGGGAGGAAGGTGGAGTGTTTTGATAGGCTTCATTTCTGCCGCTATGCTATCGTGGTAGTCATCAAGAAAATCTCTAAGCTGAGCCTCATACTTGGAGCACCACGTCACCTGTCGCCTGAAGGTAGCAAGCACCAGATCAGAATAGATAGCCTCGGTTGAAGGAGCCATGTTGAATTGCCGACGTAACTCCTCCTCTCTTTTAATTAATGCACATTTATCATCACATTCGAACATAGTACCAATTTTGGTGGGGAGGCCTGCAGACGCACCACATTGGACGGTCTTCTTGAGTCGGCCACAGTCACATGTAATGACAACCTGCTCCTTACACTTCTTGTGACCGCATGGTTCATTTGTCCCGATATGGCATCTGGACGAACAAAGATGAGGGCAATTTTCTCTGACTTTGTTGCATGTGGATTGGCACGACGATACAAGGGCATGCATGCCTTTGGTGCAATCAGGAGAACAGGCACGGTTGCATGGGTGACCACAATCTTTCTGGACTGCACATATCTTACCACACGAAACCTTGTCTACCCAACACAAAACGTTTTCCACGACCTTGTTCTTGCAGGCACATTTCTTGGCTACCAACTTCGTACATCTTGGGCAAGACTTTTCCTCCCCATGACATTCGTGCACTTCTTGTCTATGACCACATGGTTTTTCACGGACACATTGTTCATGGCATTCCAATACCGTGCCACATCTGACAGGGGCCGGAACCACTGTTTTCCCACAGTGGCAGACCAAGTCATCGTTGGTGGACTCATAACAGACTCCGCAGCTTCCACTATGGCAGAGTGCATCACACCTATGTTTTTGGCACAGCTTCAACTGATTACATAAACGAGTGCAGATGTGCTGAGATTCCATGGTGAGAATCTGGTCATCGAAGTTGGTTCGGATCCGGTTACGGACCAATCTCTTATTCTCTCTTTCTCGCTTGAGTGCAACCTGTTCATATTCGCAGCACATTTCCCTATGTGAGTGCTTCTTGCAGCTTAGTGATGCTGTACACTTGTGCTTACACTTGGGCTTGAAGCCTTCCTGTAAGGCCTTACATGGAACCAAGTAAGCATCGCGCTGACAGCTGCACTGCACCTCCAACGCATTGAAACACTCACATGGGCCTTCATGGCACTTCATTTTACATGAGCAGCCGCAGCTCATGATTTTTCCACACACCTTATCGCACTCAGGCATAGGATCAGTGCACTTCGCTCTGTCTGCTTGTGAAGAAGGTGTTTTTCCACAGTAGCATGTCGTGACAACATCAGGTGAGTATTTGCAATGTAAAGGAGTCGGGTCAACAGGCAGGCATGATAACTCTTCAAAATGTTCTTTGCAGTCATAGTATCGAATTAAAGTATCTTCGCATGGAGCCATACCAATGAACTCAGAGTCCGCTAGTTTGACTCGTTTAGGAACAATCTCCGAACACTTAACCTGTAGTTTGTTCTTGCCACAATAACATCTTGAGTCCACAACTTCTTCACAGGGGCCGCAGAACCCAGAATGACAGTTTTTCTTTGGGCACCCATGGCCCAATGCACACACCACGATTTCACACTTGTTTTTGCATTTCCAGCCGGAATCGTAAGGTGTCACCATACACGGAAGTTGCTGTGATTCTTTGCCACATTTGCATTTCATGACGGGGCCCATAGCACCGCACTCCGGGTGTTTCCCGGGGTGGCACACCGATGAGCATGAATGAATACAGCTTGTGTATTTGTAATTGCATGCATTTCCACAAGAAAATGGAATAGATGAATTTGGAGCAGGGTTCCTGACCTTACCACACCAACAACTGAACACACTAGGGATCTTGGAGTGTTCATGGTTGCATGCAGGGCATCGCCACTGCTTTGTTCCGGTAGTGGAAGAGCCTCGAACTGCCCAACTTTTTATACAGTCAAGATCGTATACCCTATAACACTCCTGACAGCTCCATATTTCCGAATGACTATCGACTTCACATGTACACACAAGACAAATGTATGTCCCGTCCTGTATCTCCTGTATTATAGTGCTGGAGAGTGATTCATCGATGAGCTCGCCGTTATGGGATCCAGACCAAGATTCCGTATCTGAATCAGACAAATCCTCATTTTCGATTTCTGGATTAACCTCCTCTGCTTCAGAATCTGACGGCGTATACTTTGTATCGGCTTGGGATGGCTCAGTTAGCATTAGCTGTCTAAGAAATTTCTACATGATGCGAAGTACGCACCAAAGTCCTAAAATACCTGCACATCTGCACGAGCTACATCTTAAACTGAATCTTAGTCTACAGTATGATTTAATGGTACATCATTTTGATCCTTTATTTGCGTATAATTATAAGGTCAACTATCCGATCCGAACGCTTCTGCGCTTGAAGAAGTTCATGACTTTGCGGGCTGCACTGGCTTCTTTGCCACCTGTATAGATATTGCTGCTTGCCGTGGTGGACTTCCTGCTTTGTGTGCTATCAGAGAGGCTGCTCTCTGCTCGTTTCTGATCTCTCAGCGAATTATGGATGTTCGCGTCGTTCGAAGGCTCCAACACCTTCTTGGTGTTTGAAGCTATGCTATGAGTGGAGTAATTGGATGTGCTGTAGAACGAAAGCATACTGAACCTGTTCTTCTTCTTNTGGATGTGCTGTAGAACGAAAGCATACTGAACCTGTTCTTCTTCTTGGCTTCCTTCACCTCCCGGTTCTCCTTGTTCTTCTCTCTTTTCATCGAAGTGTCTGATCCCGCAGATACATTCCGCTTCTCGTTAATCATCGATGGTGCCGCTTTCTTAGGCGGTGTGACAACTTTCTCGCCACTTTGCTCTGGAATGGAAGCTGAGCCATCGAATGTAGGCAGCTGGTTGATCTTAGGTGTGACTTCAGATGGTAAGGGAAGATTCGTTTCAAGTTTAGGAATGTCCGCTGTGCTTGGAAGCCCCAGTTCCTCTGCATGTTGACGAACAGGGCTATGCAGCTCTGTAAGCTCCAATGCCTCCATCTTATCTTCAAGATAACTCAAAACTGAGTTTCTCTTGTTTTCATGACTATTCATGTCACTGCCGAATACTCCATTGACATTGATTGGGGTCACAACAGAATCACGCCTGTGCACACTTCTTGATGGGATTTGCGTTTGAGTAGATGCATTTTCAGCTATGCTTTCTTTCAAAAGAGAGTCTGAGCCTTTCATACTTCTCGTGGGTGATGTAGATAAGAATGGAGGAACTGTTCCACTGGGTGGAGACATCTTCATGTAGTCTAGAAGCGAGGAAGAGTTGTTGTTGTTGTTCAACGACATGATTGAGGATGACATTGAACTTGGATGGTATGATGTAGGGCGAGGCTTTCTTTGTTGTGGCAACCGCTCGGTGGGTAATGTTCTGCTTTGAGGCTTTTTATCATTATTATTCTCAAAGTCGTTGCTAGTTGGGCTTTCAATGATTGTGGAGAACGCATTTGAGTAGGTTCCGGAACGTGATAACGGTGTTCTAATGTCAACACTCGTATCACTTTCGTTGGGTGTCTTGCGATCTGAAGCAACAGCTTTAAGGGCATTGCTGGCACATGAATAATTTGGAGTAGCCTGAGGAGATTGACCACGTTGTAGCATGATCTCCTTTAACTTTGGAGGTGATTCTTGAGTTGTGAGCGCAATGTGGGCATTATCGTTTGCAGATGTTGCTTGTGATAAAACAGATGACGACGAATTAGATAATTTGTTGTCTTTTGTTAATGCAACAACATTTGCAAATGATGAAGATGTCGTGGGGTTGGAGTACACGATGTTGGAGTTTGATGTATAAGATCGTCCGTGGGGATTGCTTGCTGAGTTGAGCATTAATGAGGAGGAACTGGTCGTTTCATTGAACATGGAGTAACGTTTGTACTTGTTTGGAGTTGCATAACGTTGCTTCTCTTCAGTTTCTTCATTGCGAAGACCATCCCACTCTGGCTGCGTCACTGATAACAAAGAGGCATGTGGAGCCAACCAAGGGTGGCTTTTAATCTCCTTCATTGTAATTCTTCTGGAAGGGTCTGGGACGATGATTCTTCGGAGCAAGTCCCTAGCCAACGGCGAGACATATTCTGGGAAGGTAAGCGGGTTGCTGCAAATATATTTGTACAACTTAACGATGTCAGCGCCGTCTTCGTTATCGGCATCATCATCGAACGGGAGATAGCCAGCGAGCATGGCATAGAGAATAACACCCAACGACCAAATATCAACCTTGCGACCAGCGTACGGTGACTGGGTTAAAACCAATTCCGGGGCGGCATAACATGGAGAGCCGCATGATGTTTTCATATGATCGCTTTTCGACTGATTATAAGAGTTAACGAAGCCAAAGTCGGAAATAATAATGTTCTTGTGTTTGTCCAAAAGCAAATTTTCCAACTTCAAGTCTCTATGGACCAAGCCTTTTGAATGCATGTAGTCCACACCACTCACCAACTGAGCGAACAACTTCTTGGCGATGTTCTCTTTCAAGTACTTGTGTCTCAAAATGTAGTCGAAGAGCTCTCCTCCCGAGGCATATTCTAAGACAATACCAATATATTTTCCACTTTTCAACACTTCCACAAGGTTCACAATGTTGGGATGATTTAGAAGCCGCAAGGAGTTAATCTCTCTGTATATCTTGATTTCGGATTCAGATTCTTTCACTATGGTGTCACGTTTGATGAGCTTGATGGCAACCTGGCTCGGGTGCTTGCCGTCTTTTCTCCAGCCAAGCTTGACTTTTCCAAATTCACCTTCGCCAAGTGTAGAGCCTAAGATGTAGGCGCCAAAACGGACTTCTCTTTGTGGTTTTGTTGGCATTCCCAGGTAATAAACCAGTTTTCTGGATGTAGCATCGACCAGCGTGTCCACTGCAGCCATGGAAGAACGAGGCGGTACCCGGTCGGCCTCAGGGGCTGTGGCGGTCATTGTTATGGTGGACATTAAGCCTTGACGGAATAGTGGCAAGGTAGGATTAAAATAGATTAAAAAAAGAATGTAGCTGGAATAAGTGGAGGAACCGTGTAATGGATTCGAATGTCAGTCGTTGTGGAGCTACCAGCCACCAAATAATACTTTACACAATGAGTCTGAGACTTTAAAGTTAGAGCGCAGGAATATTTGTCACAATGGAAATAGGGGCGAAAATGCTCAGCGAACAAGAAAAGTGTGTGGTGTGGGAATATTTAGATGACGATAACGGGAGGATGCAGATAGCCTTATGAAGCAGTTGTTTATAGTCCTCGTTTAAAATCTAGCATATTTTTTTTTTCCCCCGTTTCCCAGCCATGCGTAAAGCTATAAATTTTCGGTGTTTTTTATTTTTATTTTGACCGCATTAGGAAGGTGCGTCATGCTCTGAGACCTCTTTCCCGCTCGGATTAAAGCAGAAAATGGATAAAACGTACACAAACATCAGGGACGAGAATGCAGCCTGCTTACGTGAGCCCATTGTCAAAAATAGTTAAATGTTTCGCTCCTGTATGTCTTCTACAGGTCCGGTCTTGGCTCTTTAAAAAAGCCACCATACGATGAGACCACATGTGGTAATTAGCTCAAAGTACTAAAAATTACCTCTAGGTACCTATAAACGTGCTCTCAAAGAAAGCGTTTCTGTGCGTCGTGTAATACCACACTTTTCTTCTTCCCGGTGTGTAACGCCAAGCGGCTCTTCCCTGTTTAAGACATTTGTTAACCGATATCAGAGATGTAAGTGCTGCGCGAGACCATGCCCCCGCATGTTTCACCTGGGCGTTCAGGTGAAAACACCTCCTCAGCCGCATTTTCGCTGTACGTAGGCGCCCCCTGCATGAGCTTCATGTAGGGAAGTTTACGGGGGTGAATAGGTATTCTATGCACATAACCAACCTTAGGTTATGACAATCTCAACTGTCTTTGTCCATACGACTTTAGGTTTTATTCGATTTGACTTTGGTACGGGAGCTTAAGCTCCCCTCAAATACAAGGTTTGTGGCACCTTGATCCAACCGGAATCTGCATCGTCTCGTCAACTGTGCGACCATGAGCAATTGTACTGCAGAAATCACTACTCAGTTACTCGCTAGAACTTAGCTCATGCACTATGTTCAAAAACTTTACATCTCGGCTGTGCAAGGACTCCCACAAAAACTCCCGTTTTGATGCATAACAAAACAGATCGATATGGATCTGCAGTTTGGCGCTAGACAGTTTTCCCCTTTGGGCAATGGTTGATCCCTCTATGATTAAGATTACGACATCTTGCCTCGGATATGCGTTCGCTGTTCCGGAGTGTGGCACCTTGCAGTGTCTCTTGCTTATTTTTAGTGTAACGTGTCAGAAGTAATGTGCTGCTGTCGCAACGTTTATTTAATGTATATATTTGCAGTTTTAGACTATATTAGGCCATGTCGGCAAAATGCAAAAAAAAATCGCCAAACAAAATTAAACTACCCAAAGTTTGCTGTCCATCTGTCCGGAGTAATACGTGCAAGCTTTTACTCTTGGAACCTCCATTTTTCTAACCCCTAGTTGGGTTCTTTTTCCCATGGCACCTCTCTCCTCCTACACCCGCGTGGTGCTCGCGTCTCACTGCGCGCGTCTCAATCTTATTACAAGCATCAAACATTTGACCTTCCGATCCCAACTCACTTACTTGAATAATACCTTCACCCAATTTGCTCCTACATACCGGCACTTTTGATTGAACATGGTACGAAGATCTTCGAAGTACCCACCCATCATCTCCACGCCAAGCAAGCCTATTGCAACTAAGGAACTACTTGCAAGGCTACAGGGGATCGCAGATGAATTATCCGGCGTGGACCAGAACGACGCAGATCTATCCAAGTATAAACAGCTTGCAAAGGATCTTGCCAATTCTAAATTGATTAAGCACAAGAACGTTGGCATTCAGGCCTACGCTTGTTGTGCTTTGACTGACATTTTGCGATTATACGCACCTGAAGCACCTTTGGAAGATGAAGACCTTTCTCGAATCTTCAAGGCGTTTTTCGATCAATTCTCCCATCTTTGGGATGCAGAAAACCCTTACTACTTTCAGCAATGCCACGTGTTGAAACGTTTAGTTGAGGTCAGATCAGTGATTCTAGTGACAGAGTTACCAGATGCTCAGGAATTGATATCTTTGATGTTTGAAACAATGTATAGTGTGGCTTCCAAAGGCTTACCGGCTGCTTTGGAGCATATCGCATCCGAGATGCTTGCTGAGACTATTTCGGAGGCCGATCAAATACCTCTGAATGTGGCCACACTAGTAATCAAGAAGCTTACGAACAACACTTCGTCCAAGCTCATAAATGAGACTTCCAACATATCCAACACGGCATTCATCTTTTCATCAACAGTTTGCGAGGCGAATGCAGACAAGATGTCTCGCCAGGTGGCCCAGATGTTTTCTGAAATGCTTGACGATAGTGTGAAATCCACGGATACTGGCGACGTAGATTACGCGTCTTCATATAAAGCATTAGAGAAGATTCACACCTCGTCCGTTCATATTTGGATGCACGTGCCTGAGCTTCTTGGCTCTGTCATGGGCCTTATTAGTGATGAGCTTAACTCAGATGATGACAAAATCCGTGCTTTGGCCACTGCCACTGTTGGACAAATGGTGTGCTCTCAATCTCGAAACCAGGCTGAAATTCCTGCAGTTACTTTTGTCAATAACCATAAAACGGCCTGGGCAAACTGGTTGAAGAAGTACTCAGATGCCTCTCCAACAGTACGCACAAAATGGGTCGAACAAGTTCCAGCAATTTTGTCCCAGAACACTACTTCTGAAATTGCTACAGATGTGTGTAAAGGACTCTCCAAATGCTTGATTGACTCGAACGAAAAAGTAAGATTCTCGGCATTCAAAGCCATTGAAGCTCTTCCTTTCCAAAAAATCACCAATAGAGTGTTGACCAAAGAAAATATTGAGTCCTTGCTCCTGCTTATCCGTGAAAAGCATCCTGATATCAGAAACAAAGCAATTTCGGTATTGGCAGATATTTACAACAACTATATGGATACCATCTTGGATAATCAGATTGTTGACTTCGGAAACTTGAAAAGCGAAGAGATCAAGGAAATCGAAACTTTGATCTCTTATGATATACCAAGCAAAATATTGGAGTTGAACTATATCAATGAAAAGCTGATCACAGCAGCAGTGGACGTTATCTTATTCGAGAAACTCCTTCCCTTCCAACACGATCCAGAAATGCGGGTCGTCAGATTGTGTCACTTTTACAACTGTTTAAGCGAAAAGAGCCGAGTGGCTTTTGGTGCCATCTCAAAGCGCCAGAAGGATTTGGTTGACAAGCTTATCAAATTCATTGACTTTGCTGAACAGTATGCTGCGTCAAGTAGTAATGAAATCGAGGAGAAAGAGAATATGGAGCTCCTGAAAGAACTCAATAAATTGACAACGCAGACACACAAGTTGATTCATTGGTTATCTTCTTCGTTTCCTGGGGGACTCAACACATACGAGTGTTTTGAGACGCTTATCAAGTCCAAAAACCTCAGATTGATTAATTTATTGAAAAATTGCATCAACTCGCAACTGGAATACAAGACTGTGAGGAATTCTATCAAGGAATTACTTTCAAAGTTAAGCGATCCCAAGACTTTGGATATGCGGGGCGAGAAAGCTGCGGCCACTACATCAGATATGGTGTCCAACATGAAGATCTTGCTCTACAGGTCGTCCAGTATCTTTTACAATAAGTCGAATGTCAAGGAGTTGATCAAGCTCTCACGTGAATCAACCTCTGAATTTCTGTCTATTGCCGACACTCTCCTCAGCCAGGTTTCCGTTTTCTTTCCAGGTGTTTTCAAGAATCACTTGGATTCATTGACTAGCATCATTATGACGACAAAAGGTTCGGACTTGAATACATCGTTCTTGCTGTCTTTCTATCATTTTGTGAAAAAGTACCCAGAAAACATTCCAGACGAAGCCGATTTCCGTGAAGCTGTGATCCACATATCAACAAGCGAGTGCCCTTCGAAGAGTAAGTACTGCCTAAAAATTATTGGATGTTATGAGGACAAGGAATTGATAATTTCAAGAATCTTGGAGAACATTCTTCCTTTGGATGTTTCTCTGCCTAACTTTCCCATTCATCTCTCTGTCTTAGCTGAAGTCTATAAGATAGACCCTCAGGCCCTTGCTCAACACTCCAAGGAGATCAACGACGTGATAATTGAGCAAGTATTGAGGAGGAACAGACTCACCCTTACCGATGTCCAAGAATTGAAAAATACCATATGGATAAAAGATAGTGAATTGGAGAGCCACCCACTCCTCGTCGAAAAATTGATCACGCTTCGTCTTGTGATCAATAGACTCCGAGGCTCGGCCAAGTTGGATACTGACAAACAATACCTCATGGCTGCAGCTGAAAAACCAATCAAGCTTCTTTGCAGCATAATTACAAACAATGGGGAGATCACCAAGTCAGATATTACTACTCCGGCTTCTTATAGGCTGAGGCTCCAGCTTGCATGTGGATTACTTCTCTTGAAGCTTGCAAAAATTCCAGACTTCAATGCTCTTATTGATAACAACACTATTATGAAGATGGGAACATTGCTTCATCATGAGCAAGCGGAGGTGAGAAAAGGCTTCTTGACCAAATTGCAACAAAGCCTTGTTCAGAACACAATATCTGACCGGTTTATCCCATTGCTTTTCTTGGTGGGCCACGAGCCAGAAAAGGACTTCAAATCTGACGCTCAGACACGGATTCGTTCAATGCACAGGCGTATGGAATCAAAAAATGATACCCTCATTGAAAGATCTATAGTGAGGCTTATCTACTTTATCGCTCACGATGACCGTTTCGGTAGTCTCGTTTCAAATGACTCCGACCCCCAGAACAAGATCAAAGCATATGCGTATGCGCTTAAGTATGCTTCCATGTTCTTGGACACGATCGCCAACGATACGAACGTCTCTTTGCTATACTACTTGGCCAGTAGAGTAAAGCAATATCGGGATGCAAGTTTGGATTCTTCGGTTTACGAAAGTGAGGTCTTGCTTCCTTCAACATTGGGAATATACAGAATTTCGGAATTGTTCCAACTTTCCATCAAGGAGTTGGCAGATTCCAAGGGTTGGAATATTCAGACGTGGCCGGGCAAAATAAACCTTCCCAGTGATTTGTTTTCCCCAATGGCCAACTACGACGAGGCCCAGAAATTTATCTCCAAGGTGTACATTCCGGACGACCTACAGATTGAGTTGCGTAAACTTTTAAAAAGAGCGCCTACTCACAAGCCAAATGCAAATGTCCAGAAGAAATCTGCCAATACAGTGAAGAGAACAAAAACAGCTAAGAAGAAGGCCACACCCAAGAAGCGAGCTCAAGCAGAACCTCAACTGGCAACAAGAGCTAGCAAGCGGGCCAGAAAGCAAGTGAACTACGAGCTTCCCTCTGATACTCCAGAAAGTGAAAGCGAATGGGAGTCTGGTTCGTCTTTTGAGGAATAAATAAAATGAATGAATAAAATGAATTTATAAATGAATGAATAAAATGAATAACTTTGATTGGGACTCCGTTTTAGTCCAGATGCAACTAATCTTCCATTTGTTTTAAGGAATTAAACTTGTTTCCTGTTTGAAGATCCTCGCCAAGAACCTGCAATCTGCTTGCAGCACCAAATTTCTTAGATGCCCCATAAGCAGCCCAATCGTGAGTTGCGAGCATGAGCAATTTGCTAGCTTGCTTTCCGTATCTGTCAGTGAAGCTTTTTGCTGCGGCTTCCCACCAGTTACTCACAATGAAATAATGCACATCGCTAACAAGCTCTTGGCTAGTGTTGAGCATTCGGGCTAAGAACAGCCAATGTGATGCCCAAGTAAAGAGTGGGAGTCCTCTTGAATCAATGAACTGTGGGATCAGCGCCCATACTGAAAGAATACCCGCAACTCGTTCCTCATACTTCACTTCGCTCTCCCACTTATCATCACCACCACGTTTCCACCCCATTCTTAACCGGCCATTTTCGGTGTCAATAGTTCCGGTGTAGCCGATCACGAAGCAACACTTTTTGACAAGACGCGCCACGAAATAATAATGAAATTCGGCGAAATTTACCAACAAACTAGCAGCGATGTAAGCAAGAGGAACAGCAGCAGACGATTTGACCGTGACTTCTGTTTCTGCTTGTGAAACTAGCGCCTTTGCAACGAAATTGAGAAGCCAATTATATGGCAAAGAGTTCGCAGGGACCGATCTGACGAGAGAAGCAATATCTTCTGAAATGGAGTGAACCTGTCTTCTTGAGGTGGATAGTTGGCCAAGCTTCACATTTATTTTTCTCTTGATAACGCTCATTTCCTTTTTTAGCGGCTTGTCCTGGTCAAGTCTGCTAATGATGTTCTCCTTGATGTTCTTGATGATGTCATGTTGCTCAAGAATACTCTTTTGAATCTGGGTTTGCACAGTCATGCCTTTCATAATCTTTTTAGCTTGTTCTTCTTGTTGACGCTTTTGCTCTTCTTCAACACGTTTTTGTTCTTCTGCTGCTGCCTTAGCTCTTTCTTCAGCTTTCCTGGCTTCTGCTATACGTTTCCTTTCTTCTTCTTCAGCTTTCTTTCTAGCTTCCTCCGCTAGCCTTCTTTTTTCTTCTTCAGCCGCTTTACGTTTTTTCTCTTCCAAAACCCTTTGTCTTTCTTCTTCGAGCTTCCGCAAACGTTCTCGTTCACGTTCTTCCTCTTCGGCCTTTCGCCTTAGGGTCTCCACATAGTCTTCATATTCCGACTTCATGGTATCCAATTCTTCCGCTAGTTGTTCTTTCAAAGTCTGCATTGAGAACATTGCCTGTTCTTTCGCCTGACGAGATATGTTGCTTACAAGCTCCATATTTCGCATGCGCTGCTCCTTCATGTCATGTGTTTGAAGCTGTTCCAATTTGTGGAGAGAGTCATTGAAAGCAGCGAACACTGATTCCAGAGATTTGCTTGGCTGAGTTGCAATATTTGGCAACAGCGGGAACACTTCCGTCTGCGCTGGTGGCAGATAGAGGCCAAACCGCATGGTATTAGGGAGGTGGTGTGGGCTTAGGCTAATGTATTGCTGAGGATGTACGGGTGCCACCTCCAGGTCCAAGATGAGTAACGTTGAAACGACAGGAACAAAGAGATAGGAAAGAAAAAATTGTTTTCCAGGTATTCAACAGTATTTCCAGATCAGCAGAATTGCTTATCTATACAAAGTCCACAATTCTCAAGAAACTAGCAGAAGGGTCTGAGCGCACCTTTTCTCAACCTTTTCTCACGTTTCGCACAGGTTTTTCTCACATCAACTTTTTCACACTCGAGGTAACAGACCGCCAGGATGAACAAGCAGTGGGTCCGGTTGTTTTCTAGCCACGGCGCCAAAGCCAAATCATATTCCAGTGTGACCCCCGTGCACCACTTGGTTGACATCAAAAAAGCTGCATTGTCCCCAAAGTACCAGCCGTTATTGTTACCAAAGGATGACATCGAGTCTGTGGGATACAAGCCAACTGAAATCTCCCAGGACAGACTTGCGGACCACTACAAAAACACATTGCAGAGTGACTTGCTCTTGCACTTCTATGAGCATGACGCCGAAACGATTGTGGGCAAGAAGTTGAGAGAATGGAATCACGACTCGCCATACTCTTTGTACCGTACTTTAAAGAAGCCAAAGGGCACGGGCCGGCCTACCAAGGACATCAAGCCCATTAATTTTGGAAACATCCCCGAGCTTACGGCGATCAAACTTAATTTATACTCCAAAGAGGCATTGGAATTTCCTTGGCTCAACATATCAGCCAGATTGCAGTTGGCTCAAATAACCAATAAAAAGCCCAAGCAGCTATACAACAGATCCAATATTCTTCCCTGGAAAGTCAGAGAGGGAAAGCCATGTGGGTGTAAAGTTGACTTGGAGGGTAGGGACATGACCCAGTTCTTGACAACCTTGACTGAGTTGGTTCTCCCAAGAATCAGAACATTCCAAGGAATTAAAAACACCTCTGGTGATGGCAATGGAAATATTTCTTTCGGTTTGGACCCTGAGGATGTTAAATACTTTCCTGAGATTGAGAACTTCCAGGAGTTGTACCCAAACCTTTTTGGTTTCCACATAACTTTCGTGACCACTGCCAGAACTGACGAGGCCGCTAGAACCTTGTTGAGCGCTTTGGGGTTGCCATTTTATAACCCATGATTGATCATGTACATAGACAATTTAGATCGTCAATAGTAATTTTGAGTCGTAGTTGAAGCGGTTGCAGAATTCATAGGATTTTTAACAATTATAGCAAAAAATCCGATTTAATGCGCATAAATCCGAAGCCTATGATTATGTGATCCATGCATCCAATTTGCAGCGTGACTCCCCTACAACAAGAAACTCCTACAGTATAGCCATCGAATACATGTCACTCAAGTCAGTGGTGCATGAGTATGAGATTCTTTACTCTACGAGAGTGGTGCAGAAAGAGAAAAGATGGAGTGACGGGAGGTTGAAATACTATGAGTTCAACCGCAAGATTGAGGTCCACAGCGATGACAATGTGCTCGTTGCGACCGAGTTTTACCCACATGAATCAAGAGACCCCATCTCAAATGGAGCCTTTGCTGATGGGATGACGTTCAAGTTTCCCAGCGGAAAACTCATCGTCGAAGTTACCGGTTACATTGGCACTTTTGAAAGGGAAATTACAGTGAAAAGAGAAGCACCAGTCAAGCCTGAAATCAGTATCAAGCAGGAGTTCCAAGATCTACTTTCTGCCCTGGATGAACTTAGTAACCAGCTGAAACTGCCTGTAAGTTCTTTAGGCCTGAAACACTTGCCATCAAGGTCAAGTGGATCTCCGTTGGCAAGCCGTGGAATCTTCAAGACTGGTCCTTTCAAACCGGTGGGGCTCAGAAAAGTTAAGAGTAACAAAAGTCCAGACAGACATGTGTCTGAAATAGAGGCGATGCTCCAGAGCTATGATTTGAAGCTAAAAAAGTGTGCTACCAGAGTACCTCCAGGTAGCAACAAATTGAGTATTCGTCTTCAAAAAGAGTTTCTGCAGCCGTCGCTGTACACGGGTTAGAAAGAGCGGATTTAGAAGCTTCAGAAAACATGGCCAGTATGACGGATTTAATGCAAGCAATGCAAGGAATAAAAGATAAGCGAGACATGACAGGAACGTTACGTCGGAAATATGGCGGTGGAAGTGAGACATATCTTGCAAGCAAAGATGCATCTTGAGTGGGGTTACCAGAAACGCAAAGCCATATCAGAGCAACACGGAATCACCCCGCCACATCTCCGCTCACTAATTAGCCATTCCCCCAATTCTTCAACCGTTCCTGCTCCATTCCATACGCATCATGCCTGTGCGAAAACGTGTTTAGTGTGGTTGCACGTGTGCCAATTTCATTTTGTGCGACGTCTGTGGGGGAGATAGCACGCCTTCGCATATATTGCAGAAGATTCCCACACTGCGCCGCGCTCCCACACTTTAAATAGCTACTGGGCTACTTAGACTGTCCGCAACCCCAATTTTCGCCTACTTCCAAATCTGGAGTCCATAGTTTAGAACCCCAGCTTTATCAAGCTGATAGATGTCTGTTCGAGGCGCTTGCTCATTTTGAAGCATCTTCCAAGATTTGCTGTGCTTGCATCCTGCATCAACACTAGCATAATCTAACCAAGAATTTTCAGTAAGACGCACCACGCAGCTCAAGTTACTGGTTAGCTTTTTTCTGCATACCAACTATTCATCAAAAGACCGCTACACTCCATAGCTTCACCCGGCATTTAGCCACACAGCCAAAAGTACCAAATCAAAATCTACTTTTTGCGCCAACATCATTCAATCCCCACAACCTTCTTTCTGGTTATCATATGAGTGTCTATAACCTCATATGAGTGCAAGTCCATCATCTCATACACATATCATGGCAGGCTCAGGATCCGTGACATCCCTAGAAAGCTCGGAGATTCCTCCCCGAATATCTCCCTCCCTCCGGGCACCACGGCTGCAAAAACCAAAGGATCATGAGGATGATTCGAAGGTATCGATAGATCCGTTCTTGGCACAGTACATGAAACCCATCACGAAAAACAATCATGAAGTTTACTTTTCTGCCATAAATAAGCTGCAACTAGTTCAAAGCTATGACTATTACCAGAAGTACCTCAATGTGCGGAAGATCGACTCCAGAGTCTCTCTCGGGCCGAAAACGGAATCCTCGGAAGCAGAGAAGCAGGCTTCTCCTCTCGTCCCAGCCGTCTCTCCAGATAATAAGACCGGCCTCGAGGTCCCTAATAAGAGCCCTATATCACAATCAAGACGACGTCGGCAGACCAGCAATGAATCTTCTGCGCAAAATGTTCAGAAGAAAGCGCATCCTGAAGTTATCACCAAGGTGCTACCTTTACAATTCATAGAGTGCTCTCCCACAGACCTCATTGATATCATGACCAGGATGATCCACTCTCTTATCACTTTGAACGATCGCAGCGTGCCACTCTCAGTGGCCAATCCTTCCAGAACGGATGCCGGCGAGATCACTCAAATAGAGAGTAAGAAGTTGCTTACAAGATATCATTCCAGGACTCCTCCCGCACTCTCCATCAGCACCTATTTGAACAGACTCACCAAGTTCAACCACTTCACCCAAACGACTCTCCTCACTACCATCTACTACATTGATCTATTGTCCCATAACTTCCAGCCTTACTTCACGCTCAATTCATGGACAGTGCATAGATTCTTGTTGGTGGCCACGATGATAGCACAAAAGTCGCTCGAGGATTTCTTCTATACAAATGACCACTACGCCAAAGTGGGTGGGGTGGCATTGACAGAATTGAATTGCCTTGAGCTTGATTTTTTGGATCGTGTGGATTGGAAAGTCATCCCCGCAAAACAAATTCTGCCCACGCAGACGTCCATCAAATACTCCAAAGAGGTGCTAGATCTATATTATAGACAGCTCATTAGTTTGATGGGCAAGAACGTGACCGAGCATAACAACACAGTTTATACAATAGCAGACAATTAGTCTTTAAAGCATTTTTAGGCCACACATGTGTGTGTTCCTGCTTCGCCAGAGAAGTTTAACTACAAAAAAAACGGAAATACAACATATTTTATTTAATAGCAAATGGGAAACACACTAGGGGAGTGTAGCTTCATAGAATAGAAGGTTCATCAAGGTTCGTAAGATAAATGGTGAGTTCATCTCATCTTTGAATTCAAGTTCGCCTGAAACCAGTATACACATCACTGGGGCTTGAGCAATTCGAATGAGCAACATAAGGTTTTATCAACACTCATGATTGCGCCATAGTTTTTAAAGTCTCCACAATAATTTGGAGCCAGAAAAACTGTAACCAACTTTCTCTTGTTGAAAAATTCATAGCCGTCTTCAACGACCATATGGCCACGGACAATTAAGTCCATGTTGAAATTCGATAGAAAGTAATCGACGTGCTTCTTACCAAAACAATAAGAAACTCCACGATCATTCTTTGGCCAATTATGGAGCGAAAAAGAACGGATCAGAGGGTCGGGGTCGGACCATAGAAGGTCTGCTAGAAGACCCTTATCAGGGATGTCAGTGGGCCTTTGTATTTGCTCAATTTGCTTGAGACTGAGAAGGTCCGGTGACAACCCGCCATGAATACAGAAGATCTTATCGTTGATTGTGGCAGCAATAGGCAAACTATTAAACACATCAATAAAGTTCTTCCACAACTTATGAGAGCCGGATATCACGGGTAAACGTCTTTTACACTCATCGTAAAAGCCGTAAATTTTTGTGATATTGGCTGATTCGTGGTTGCCCCTCAACATGAAAAAATTCTCCGGATACTTGATCTTGTAACACAATAAAAGCAAAATCGATTCAAGCGATTTGTAACCTCTGTCCACGTAGTCACCTAAGAATAGGTAATTGGTGTAAGGAGGGTACCCACAAGATTTGAATATTCTGATCAAATCATAGAACTGGCCATGAATATCCCCAACAATCTTGACTGGTGGTGAAAGCTTGAGAAGCGTAGGCTGGTCCAAGAAAATAGAACGTGACTTGGATAACACCGACTTAATCTCTTGGCTTGTGATTGGCAACTTGTCTTTGCTCTTTCTGCTGCTTTTCTTCAGGCCAGTTTGGCCAGCAGCTAGCAAACGATCAATGATGCTGTCTAAATCGAAATCGAGTTTCTTTGCTTGAGGAAGCAAGGGTGGAGATAAGGACACGGAAGAATCAGGAGATTCATCTTTTTTCGTTGCCTTCAAATAAGAGCTTTTCGGTATGGCCTTAGCTGCTGCTGCCTTTGGTTCTGGAGTAGATTCAGTAGAAGATTCCACGATAGGATCCAAAGAACCATCCGTGTGAGGAACAAACGAGTTTACCGAGCCCTTCACATAGTTCGGAGAGTTCGGTACTGAATAAACCGACAGAACCAGACTAGTATCCTTCTCACTGGCAGTGAAGAGAGGAGAAACTGACAAGTGGTCGCTTCTCTGACTATCAGCAGACGAGCTGTAAAAGTTTCCAGCCAAGGAATTTGGGGACATTTTCCACTTCGAAGGCGAGGTTTGAGGGAAGCTTTGACCACTATAAGACAATGCAGCAGCAGAAGACACATCAATATCTAAGTCCGAAGCATAAGAGCTACGGCGTCTTGGGCTACTCTTGGCAGGGATGGATTTTGGGTTGGACTTGACATCCAAAGCAGGGGCTTGGGTGTCATTCAAAGAGAGATGACCTAAGGGTTTTGTTAAAGTGAGACTACCGTTTCCGGTAGGCCTAGATAGCGCCGACAGAGACGTCTCCTCCGAGTCAATGTCTCCGGCAACTAGTTCGGACGTTGCGCCCGAACTCTTCTTATTCAGGATATTCGGTAGGGGGTCATTTTTGGACGGGTTATTTCCCATAGTAGTTGGTTTGGTAACGAAACAAGTATGTGGCCTTCGAAAAGCTAGTGGAATCCACGCGTTCACAGGTGAGAATGTGGACAGGGGTGCACTAGTAGCAAAGTAGCCGAGGGGATTTTTCTGATTACAAAGAACTGAGGATGTCGTGCTGAATCCAAGAACAGGGATGCGCGCCAGTGGCAGATAGGGGCCGAGAAAGGAGATGGGTCTGCCCGGCTCCACGTGCGAGCTCACAATTACTGCACACGACGATGTGGAACGTTGTCTCCTTGTTGGGAATGTACACCCCCTGGCAATCCTTGCAATCTTGTCGTATGGATGAATGTAGAGATTTTATTGTAGTAACGATCGTTTTGTCGAGAGGCAGGTAATGCAGTGTCCCCTTTTTTTTTGTAATTTAATTTTGTCACATTGGTATTTTTTTGATTTGTTATGCAATGGGTGTATATGTCTTTGCTCATTCACATTTTTGCCGTGTTACGTCTGATCTGTAGGAAAGGTAACCACCAAGGGATATATTTAGGACACTTAAAATTAGAAACCGTAAATTGAAATGCAGCCAAGGCACAGATCTTTATGTTCTAGAATTTTGCAGACCATATTGATTTGAAACACGCAAATCTACAAGCTATTACTAACAGTGATTGGCGAACCTACTTCCTCCGATCTGAGCTGATCTACCTGTAATCGTGCATTTTGGTGGGGATTGCGCACCCACACTATACCTTGCTCACTCAGTGTTTGTAGAAGACTACTCGCTCATGATCAGGCATTTCTCAGCCATGACTAGACAAATTCGCTCTGCTGGCTGCCTAATAATTGGGGATGAAGTTTTGAACGGGAAAATCCTAGACACGAATCTGTTTGAGTTTGCCAAGTTCTGTTTCAACGATCTCGCCATTCCTCTCAAGAAGACCATTGTTTGTGGAGATGACAAGAACGATATCATAAACTCCTTGCAAATCCTCCGTCGCGAAAACTGTGACTTCATTGTGACTAGCGGCGGGATCGGCTCCACTCACGATGATATCACCTACCAGTCTTTGGCTGAGGCCTTTCATGTGCCGTGTACCCTAGATAACGAGACTGTGCAGAAGATGCACACGATACGAGGGCTGTATTTGCAAGGATTGCAGAAACCCCAAAGAGATGCATTTTACAGAATGGCTACTATCCCGCAGGAATCACCAGAGGTCCCAGTACTGAAGCTTTTCACGGACGAGAGCCTTTGGGTGCCAATTGTTGGCATCGATAACCAGGTGTACATTTTGCCCGGTGTACCTCAATTGTTCAAGAGACTCTTACAGGGATTGGGTGATTCGGTAAAGAGTCGCGTGCTTGCTATGAATTATCGCCGCTTCTTTGTAAAGACTACGAATAGTGAAAGCAACTTGGCTCCGTTCTTGACGGATCTTCAGAATAAATGCAATGACAAGTATGGAGTGGGCAAGATGAAACTCGGTTCTTATCCACACTTCAATTGGAAAATAGTTACCATTAGTATAATTGCTGACGAGTCTGTCAGTACCGAAGAGCACCGCCTGGTGGTAGCTGAGGTGATTGCAAACATCGGGGAAGGGGCCCAGGAAATTTCGGCCACCGAGGAGGATGTCATGTCTACGCAGGATCCACCAGCAAAGTTCTAGACGACCCAAAAATAACTAAAATATTTATGTGTATACGACTATATGACTATAACTTCTCTGCCAAAAGCTTGGTGACCTCGTCAACTGCTTGCTCAATGCCTGCTGGCTTGTCTCCCATTCCTTGGACAACATTACCCTTTCCACCAGCCTTTCCACCAATGTACTCACTCACAGCCTTGGCCAAAGCATTGGCATCCACTCCTTTGCTGATGGCCTCATCAGAAATGTAACAACCGTGAGCAACCTTTCCGGTGGAACCAGTGATCAAATAAAGAGACTTGGTCTTTTCTTGCTTCTTCACAACATTGATGGCCTCGGTGATAGCCTTGGCATTGGCATCAATTGGGACGTGGGCAACAAAGAAAGGTTTCTTGGAGAGTTCCTCATCCTTCAACCAAGCATTGACAACATCAAGAGTTTTCTTGGACTCCTCTTTTTGCTTAGCCTTCAAATTATCCTTGATAGACTTGTCAATCTTGTTGAATTGTTCGTTCAACTTAATCTTGTCCAAAACGGAGATGGTGAGCTTCTTCAAAGCAACACCCAATTCCTTTGTCTTTTGCTCCTTCTCAGAACCATGAGCCAACTTCTCTGCTTTGGTCAATTCAGCTTCAAAGTCCTTAGCGATTCTTTGGACTTCGTGGGCGTCGTGGCCGGTCACAGCAACAATTCTTCTAACACCCTTGGCAATTCCGGACTCTTCAATGATAACTAAGTCTTTAATGTCACCAGTCTTACCGGCGTGAGTTCCTCCACAGAACTCAATCGAAAGCTTGTGCCATTCCTCGTTCTTTGGGTTGACCAACAAGTCTTCCACTGGAACACCAATAGACACAACTCTCACAGGGTCTGGGTAAGTCTCACCGAAAACAGCTCTGACTCCGTTGATTTCCTTGGCTTTAGCCAAAGAAACTTCCTTAGCAAACACTCCCTTGTTGGCCTTGATATTGTCATTAACACAAGTCTCGACTTTCTCAATTTCTTTAGGAGAAAGGGCTTGCTTGAAGGAGAAATCGAATCTCAATTTCTCTGGTGCCACCAAAGAACCTTTCTGTTCAATGCCATCGCCCAACACTTCTCTCAAGGCCAAGTTCAAAACGTGGGTACCAGTGTGGTTATTTCTGATGGGCCATCTTCTCAATTCGTTGTATGTTGCAATGATCTCATCCTTCAAGTTCAAAGTACCCTCAGCCAAGGTTCCCACATGAAGCACGTAACCAGCGTATTGCTGAACGTTTTGCACATTGAATTCAGCAGATCCATCAATGACCAAACTTCCAGTGTCGTACTCCTGACCACCTTGCTCAGCGTAGAATGGGGTCTTGTCCAAAATAACACCGTACTGTTGTCCAGCCTCGGAGATGGAGTCCACGAACTTAGAACCGTCGAACAAGGCAACAATTTTAGATGTGGTGTTGTCGCTAGCGTACTTGAACGAATCGTCAGTTGGCTTCACAGCATCGTTAGAATCCAACTCGGACAATGCGTGCACATCCAACTTGATGGTGTTATTAGCGCCCTTAGAGTTGGAAGCCTTTGAAGCTTCTCTAGAGGCAGCCTTGGCCTGTTCAAAGCCTTCCTCATCGATCTTCAATCCAGCTTCTTCAGCCATCAATCTGGTCAAGTCAACAGGGAAACCGTAGGTGTCATACAATCTCCAAACAATGTTTCCAGGCAAGGTTTGCTCAGGGGTCTTCGAGCAGATAATTGCGTATTTTTCAAACAACTTCTCACCTCTTTCCAAAGTCTTGGCAAAAGAAACTTCCTCCTCAACCAAGATCTCCTTCAAATCCTCAGAGCCCTTTTTAAGCTCAGGGAAGATGTGAGAGTTCTCCTCTATGACAACATCCACCAATTGCTGAAAGAAAGAACCAATAGGATAGTTCATGTATTTGCGGACGTAACGAGCACCTCTTCTCAAGATTCTTCTCAACACGTAACCTCTACCTTCGTTGTTTGGAATACCACCATCACAGATAGCGAAGGTCAAAGTTCTGACGTGGTCAGCAATCACTCTGTAGGCAGTGTCAATACCGTCGAAATCTTCATCTCCGAATTTTCCGCTGTATGGTCTGACTCCGGTAATGTCTCTGATTTTCTCAAAGATAGGAGTGAACACGTCAGTGTCGTAGTTGGAAGAACGGTCTTGAAGAATAGAAACCAAACGCTCGAAACCCATACCTGTGTCGATGTGCTTGTTTGGCAAAGGTTTTAAGCTGGAGTCAGCCTCTCTGTTGTATTGAATGAACACGATGTTCCAGATCTCCAACACGTTGGGGTCATCCATGTTGACCAAAGAAGAAGCGTTTCTTCCGCCAATTCTGTCGTAGTGAATCTCCGAACAAGGACCACAAGGACCTTGGTCACCCATCTCCCAGAAGTTATCCTCGGCATTACCACTCAAAATGTGGTCTTCGGGAACACCCACATCCAACCAGAACTGCTTAGCTTCCAAGTCTGGAGACAAGCCATTCTTCTCGTCACCTTCAAAATAGGTCACGTACATTCTGTTGGGATCCAAGCCGTAGACCTTTGTCAACAAGTTCCAGGCGTAAGAGATAGCCTCCTTCTTGAAGTAGTCACCGAAGGACCAGTTTCCCAACATCTCGAAGAAAGTGTGGTGGTAGGAGTCCTTTCCAACGTCATCCAAGTCATTGTGCTTACCTCCAGCTCTGATACACTTCTGAGAGTTGACAGCACTCTTTAAGGTGGCGAAATCTGATGAAGGCTCCACCGTTCCCAAGAAGATTGGTTTGTACTGATTCATACCAGCATTGGCAAAGAGTAAGGTGGGGTCATTGTGGGGCACCACTGACGACGACGGAACGTAGGTATGGTTGAGGCCTTGAAAATACTCAAGAAACGTGGCTCTCACTTTATTGGCGGGCCAATTTTGAACGGTAGACATAGTTTTCTTTCGAGTTAGCGTCCTTAGCATGCACCGAGTAGGTAGATTCGCGAAGGATTTTTTCCCTGGAGGAAGGGCTCACCTTCGATCGCGACCATGGATTAACACTTACTGTCTTACAAGATACTGAGACAAGATACTGAGAAATCACACCTGACTGTAAAGTGTGCAAGTGTGCAAGTCAAAATACAATGACAAGAAAAAAAAAGACAAAAAAAAACAAGACTATTCATATGCAATGCATATTAGATCCCATTGCCAAGTATAAGTCTCGGAATATCGAGACCTCGGCCTCATACACGACCTGATGTCCGGGCTGATGACCACAACCATAATTTGAAATTCCCGGGGAATGTGGAGATAACATTTAAAGCTCGTTTACTTAATTTTGCGATCCGTGCTAGTAAAACTTTATTAGTAAACACCCTACCTCATGACCTATTGATGGGCCGCATTGTCTTTCGAAAACCTGGACATCCTCACTATGAACCTGGAGTGCACCCAGGAATTGCATTCAGATCGCTGAGTCACACACTGGACGACTTGATATCTTGACGAAAGCCTTTAACTTGCATAATGGATTTTTTTTATATCTTTTTCATGTGTATTTAAAACTTGACAAGTTTGTCTCTATATATTACCCGTTATGTGTTGTGTAGCCGTATGATGAAGGTGCTCTAGACGTGCTCTAGTCGTCCTGTAAGGTGTGCATACATCAGTAGGCCTATGCGAAGGTTTATTTGCTCATTGTATAGAAAATGGGACCTTTTCTTCATATGATAAGCGTTTCTCCCAACTCCGCTCTATAATGATTCTAATAAATGATACCAAATATTCATGCCTGGAGTGTATCAGGGGACACAGATCCAGCCTCTGCCGACATCACATGAGGCCACTACTTCAAGTGCGTTCAAAAGGAAGACCAAATCTACTATTTCCTGAGGGAAACAAGGACTATAGAATAGCCGTGTTCGCTCAGGAGATCGAGGAGGAACCTGATGTGAAGACAAAGTGCAAAGACACTCCGGTGATAATCTTGAAGACTTCAGAGAAGCATGTGATCAATTTAAATAACGGTCAAATAATGGGGCCTTATGTTGCCAATAACGATGCTGCTTTGCAAAGAACAGTTGGTCCTCAAGATTTTGTGAATTCTACTTCGTGCTGTCCTAGCGGATCTTCACGTGTCAAGAAGGGTTGTGAGTGTAACAAGGGCAGGTTGCTGAAGAAGAAGATTTTGCGGTCATACCTTGATAAGCGGTTGGCTGCAAAGGAAACTCAAAAAGCTCATACATCACAACTCAAGTTCACAGCAGACAATTCTATGGAACCTAAGTTCCAAGAACCTTCGAGTTTTCCGCAGGAATCCGCCCCCAAAGGTGTACCAAAAAGTGAATGTCCAAGCCAAAACCAAGCTAAAGGTGGTTGTTGCAGCTCCAAATCAGGCCCTGAAATCAAGAGCTCACAACATTTTCCTCAACCATCGCTTAATATCGGTAACCAAAATTTCCCTGCCTTCTTGGACCCTGCTCTTGATATCCCAACACTCAATTGTGGCATATTGAAGCAAGATCACCAGTCACCCCTTCTTGACACCAACCTTGACAATGGGTATCAAGAGTTTCATGCGATTGCAGTACCATCATGCTCCATTCCAGGAACTTGCAGTTGTCTGTCGGACTGTAGCTGTCCATCATGCGTGGTACACCAGTCCCCCAAAAAGGAGCTTCCATATTCACTCGAGATGCTCAACAATGACTCACAATACGGGTCCAATCTCATACTTACTCTGGGAACTCAAGCCAAGAATTCAGACGCAATTTCAAGAGACATAGACTCGTACACCTCATATTTATCTCGCATCATTGGTTACAACGTCAATGAACCCTCTCAAGGTGACCCGGACAACGAAGGCCTGGACTCCACGGCTTCACCCGTACAACAGCTCAAGTGCTCCTGTGCGGAAAATTCGTGTCTCTGTTCAAATTGTGAAACCCACGGCATTATCAATGGGTATAGGTTGGATGACATTTTCGGCACACATGACTTACAACGATGAGGAGAGGGCCGTTTCTCATTGCCGTACATGGTCATCCTCTGTAGCTACAGACAGTCAAATCCAGTATCCACAAAACAAAAATTATATGTAACTCATAGCAAAATAGTGTATGTTCCTCTATACCGAAAGTTGCCACCTCCATTGTTCATCCATCTTCTTGCCTTGCGCAGCCGCACGATCGTAGGTCCCGTGATGTTCTTTGCTCACTACTGTTATACACACCCCTACCTTTCTATCATTTTTCTCACCTACTACAGGTACACTATCCTACAACACCCTTAACGCATCCATCACCCCGAAGCAAGCTGGATCACCAAGCGCTGAGGAGATCCCAAAAATGTCGTATTCAGATCCTGAAAAAGATAGAGATATCCACGTGATCAATCGTGACTCTGCAGAGTATTCCAACCCAGACCCTCTAGACACCCCAAGTTTCATCCACTCGCTAGATTTCCCCACGCCCAATGGTAATGAACCCCTGATGCCCGACTATTGGAGTACTGATCCGGCGGCAAAGCTGGCCAATCCTGCAGGTATGCTTCCCAGCCAAGCGGACGATTTTCAAGTGCCTTCCAATTTCAATGTTCATTCCGATTTTCCCGGTAAAAACGAATATACCGACCCGATCAAGCAGGAAAACGAATTCAATGGCACTCTTACCAAAATCATGCCTACTCAACTTCCGCCGTTACCCCAACTATCAGAACCAGTAATTCCTACGACTAACCCCAACCCCACAGACAACTTGACAGACTACTTACAGAATTTTGCCAGTGCTCGACATCAACCCCTCATCACCAGCGGCAAGAAGAAGAAGGAGCCGCAAGGTCCGAAAACAAGGCCTGCTTTCGTCATGAAAATATGGTCTATGGTAAATGACCCGGCCAACCACGACTATATACGATGGAACGATGATGGAGAAACATTTCAGGTAGTTCATCGCGAGGATTTCATGAAAAATATCTTGCCCAAATACTTCAAGCATAACAACTTTGCTTCTTTTGTACGTCAATTGAACATGTATGGTTGGCATAAGATCCAAGATGTGAATAGCGGGTCATTGAAGGATGACAGAAACCAAGATGAGATTTTGCAATTCAAGAACCCCTTCTTTATACGAGGAAGAGAAGACTTACTTGATAATATTGTACGGAATAAAACTGGAAGTTCTGAGGAGATCCCTGACCCAAATCAATTGAATTACAACCTTGTTATGGGCGAGATTGACCTGCTCAAAATGAACCAATTGGCGATTCTAGAGGATATGCGCAGAATGAGAAAAGACAATCAATTGCTATGGACGGAAAACATAACGGCACGAGAACGATATCAAACCCAGACTCAGACGCTCGAGAAGATTATGAAATTTCTTGCAGCTGTCTATGGTAACTCCGCCGCCGGTAAGATATTCGAGGTCGAAGATAGTGGCTACAACAATAATCAAGTCTCTGCTTTTAATGGGACCCCACCTCTGCCAAGCTACAGCCAAAATCCTATGGCTCTACAGAAGCCAAGATTAATGCTCATGGACCAAGCACACCAGCCAAAGCTGAATTCTGCGGCTGGCTCGCCTTCCAACTTGTCCACTGGCAAAGAATCAATCGAAGAGATCGTACGCAACACTCCGGACGCGAATAACTCAGATCCTAATTCTCCTGCGTCTAGAATGTTTCAGCAGTACATGAACCCGGACGAGACCAGTGGAGCGCCTTCGCCAAGTCTGTTTTTCCCCGAATTAAGCAATGCATTCAACCAGCAGCAATTCCAAGCCAAAACTCCCAATGCCAATAATTTTGGCAAATCTGAAAGCCTGCTCCAGGGCCTTGAACAGAATATTTATAAACAAGGACAGGCTCTACTGCAGGTGCAGGATTGGATCCAGACGCTAGCTAGCAGGCAACAGCAGCAGCAAGACCAGCTTCAGCAACAGCAGATGAAAAGGCTGGACGGTCTGCCTGATCTGAATCGTCTAGATGACTTTGATGTGAATGAGTTCTTGAACAACAATTCAGCTCAGACACCAAACTACAGTCCTGGAAACGAAACCCCTGAATCTACGGGCATACGAAATCCTAATAAGCGTGTCTTGACCGAAATTAAGGATGACACATCGGCGCCGAAGAAGAGAAAGAATTGAGTTAAGTATGGCTATCTCTATGCATTAATCACGAAGAGTGTTCATGATCTCTTGGAAAACGTGAAGGCAACGTCATCATCATCATCATCAGCATCATCACCACCATCACCATTCACATCATTAACAAACCCTCCATTTGGTTGAAATTCGGCAGGTTTTTGGGTATCTTGCACCTGGTTACGAGAAGTCATCAGAAACTCGACAAACTCATCGTCTGAGCCTTCTTCTGCAACAAATAATTGACTTGACTGAGGCTGAAATCCCTTCACTGTTGGCATTTCACCAGAGAAGTCCTTGTCACGTCCTTGAATAAAATGAGCCAAGGGTTTGGGCCGCTGATTATTGAATATCACGTGGTTTTCGTCATTCTGGAGACTGATGTAAGTTCTTGTGACGAAGTTGGGAGTTTTCCCATTCTTTTTGAATGTCTTGAAGTTCTTTCGTCCTTTATATAGTGGATTGAAAGAGCTCAGTTCTTGCGGTGGTCCTCTTGAGGGATTCAACTGAAAAACTTCGATTTTGCAAGAAGGTATCTCCTCATCGAGATATGTGTCTTTTGTTTCTTCCTTTGCCTCACTTAAAGCCTGCTTTTTAGTAGATATGACTGCTTCAGCAAATGATTTCTGCGGCATAAGCTTGCCTGCTCTGTCATTTTTGCTGTCTTCGATAAAGACACTTTCGTTTGAAGATTCTGTAGTCGGGGAAGTCGTCCGAGATTCCTTTTCCATACCATCTGTAATTGTATCCGTCTTTGATTTCACGAGCTTCTCGTGTTCAACAGAGGTATCGTGAGATTTTCTTTTTGGCTCACTGATCTGGGCATCCTGATTTGTCTCAACCAGAAATTCTTCCAAACCTGTATCTCTTGAGACGTCTGGTACAGATTCTTTCAAAACATTTGGAGGCACATCTTCTTCTAGTGGTTTACTTTTCTTTTCAGGCGACGAGAATAGAGTGGCATCTAGACTGGGTTGTTCGGGCCCTGCAGCTTCAGGAGCCAATGACGAAGTTATTGGTGTAAACAGAAAGAAATCAGTATCAGAAACCCTCTCAATTTTGCGCCTAACTCTGCGTTGCTTCTTGGGACTTTCTTCAGGTAAAGGTCGCTTTTCCGAATTGAATAGCTTATCTGTTTTAAATTGCTTCAAGAGACTCGTATCAACTGCGGTCACCGCTTTCCATAAGGTGTCCTGAGTATTAATGTCATTTCCGAAAAGCGTTGTGTCTTGTTTGTCAGAAGCAACAAAAACAAACACTTCTGGTATGGACCTGAGTTTATTCTTCATAGCTTCCAGGTCATCAGAAACCATTATAAGGTCTTTTGCACCCAAACAAGAGAGCCAGGTCTCGAGTCTTGTGACCAACTTTGGGGCCGCAGTATCAGGATCTAGAGCCACGGTCTTGTTCTCAAGCATTTCGCGTCGTCTTGGATCAGGGACGGAGAACATATTCTCTGTCTGAAGGTATAGGTCCAGTTTAGGCTCATAGAGCCAATTCGTCACGTCGCTCAAGTGGGTAGTAACATAATCACACCAGGCATCGGAAACAATAGGTATAGCCCTCAGCAAAGCAACTTGTAGATTGTAGTCCACATGAGCAGTCAATGCCAAATAATGCAGCGCTAGCATGGGGTCTGTGGTAGTCCTGAGATCAATTCCCTGGGACACCATATCTGAAACCCTCAGCACCAAGGGACTCTCTTGGACAATGTCATTATACTGTACCCTTTTGGAGAACACAGCAAGAGTTACAGGAACCCAGAAAATACGGATTTTGATTTTCTCCGACTGGTTTGCATTGACCACAAGAAGAAGCTCGTCTTCATGGAACACCTTCTCGAAAGTCAGTGAGTCCTTGCTGGCAAGCTTATACACCAGAGCATTGATTTTGGTGGTACATCGAGACTCGAAAACAATAGACAACGGCGATTTCTGAGGTTGTTTGTAAGACTCGACCCGGCCCACCTTCACGGTAATATAGACCTTTGGCACTTTCAAGTCGCCAATATAGAGAGCATTAGGGTCATGGCGATACTCATGGCTTCTTCCTACCTTGAGCGAAGATCCGCTCCGGAAAACATGATGTGTTTCTGAAGTTAGTATTGCATATGGTTCAAAATTCATTGTTACTTACCTTCGTCATTGTAGGCCAATGTTAGAATCCACATGGTAGTGTAGCATCCACATTGTAAGTGGAGTGCAGTGAGTTAGGCCCAAAGGCGCGCTACTACCAAGAGAATGGCCTACACCACGAGGAATAGACTCCCCATATCTGAAATGTGACTGTACGAACTTAATACCACGTTTTTCTTATTTTTATACATTATCTATGATGCTTAAGGCTTGACCACTCTTCCAGCGTTCTTGGCCGTGCGCTTGACTCGGCGTGTACCAATGAGTGTACTGACGGTTTGCTCATCAGTCAACTCCAACAATGCTTTGGTGAGCACATCATCCTTGGGCTCCTCCACGGTGGTCTCCTCTGGAATGTTTTCGAGCACATCGGAGTCATCATATATTCTGTCGGTGTAGAAAAGAGGCAAAACGGGCGAGTCCTGGAGCTTGAGGCCAACCGTGATCAAGGCTGAAGAGTCAAAGTACTTCAACACAGCATTTATGTTTGCAACAATTTCTTCCTGAGAATATGACAGGCCGAGAGAGGCCACTTTGATGGTGATCTCCTTGGAAAATGGAGGCAAGAATGAGGCTGATGACAAGGCCTTGTTGATGGTGCTTTGAAGCCCGGCTAACGAGAACTCTTTCTTGTTGTCAGCTTTAGTAGTACGCACGATTCTGGGGAACTTCTCACTCATGTAGAAGGCCTTACCCAAATACGTGGGCAACGAGCCTAAGAGAGCATCGTCCACCACGAAAAAGTCGTATTCACTGATAAGCTCTTCACGCTTCTCGGATGGGTTGTACACTGTCTTGATATCGTTGAAAGGAACGACTTTGGCCAAAGTAGGGATTTTGCTGTCTTCAATAGCGTTCAAGATCTCCTCAGTGATGAAGTTGTCTCTGATGATTAAACAGGTTTTGAGGTTGTCTTGGTTATAGATGGACTTGGGCAATGGGATGCTCTTGGGCTTGAAGCCTGCTCTGTGTGAGTAAAGTTTCTTGAAAGTGAAGCTTAGGTATAAATCCAGCTTAGATGCGTCCTCTTCATCCTCATCGGCAAACAAGTCGGGCTTTTCGTTTTGATTGGTTTCGGCCCTACGCTCGGTAAACTTTCTTAACTCCTCGATGGCCTTGATGGTCTGGGCGTCCGATACGTAGTCGGAGAATCCATTTTTGGGTGCGGTGGATCCAACTTGTCCATTGGACGATTTGGTTTTGGCCACTGTGGATGTTTTAGCCATTGTGGTATGATACTGGGTAGCTGATGAGTAGGCTCATCGCAGTGAAAAAAACCCGGTGGTGGTACTGCACGCAGCCAAGATGTGCGGGAAGCGACCAAGACCATTTATTATCTGTGGGAGTAAGAAATGTGGTAATTATATAAGAATAAGTGATTGTATTAGATTGTTAGTAAGGAAAAAAAAGTTAGTTTAACGGAGGGGGGATAGCTGTTTTTGGAATCAGACGCTTGCTGGTGTCTCTGTTTCTCACTTTATCCAAGATGATGGCTGGTACCCCATTATTGATATTCTCAAACAACACCTCCGGCTGTTTCGAAATGTCCACGCATCCCTCTGCTGAGTCCTCCTCCGCCTGGGATTCGGACTCGCTGCTGTCATCGTCTTGAAATTTGCGAACTTGTGAACTGTCAAACCCACCCAATCTGTCCCAGAGGAGATGCGACAACTCCGACGGAGAATAAACCGATTTTTTATTGGGCCCATCCTCGGCCTTGTCAAAGTCGTTCCATTCACCTTGAGGCGATAATGGCGGCAGGATGAGGAACCGTCGACTGCCATCTTCCAGGGGTAACTCTAAGAACTCTGCGTCTTGAGACTGGAGTGCCCACAGACCATCATCTAGGAGTCTCAGCGTATTGTCCCGCATGCTGTATGAAATCCTGGCCTTCAGCCCTAAAGTTTCTTCCAAGTAATCACGAAGGATTGTAGCTACCAGGCTGGAAATGCAGATGATGATGATACGGCCAAACTTGGGAAGTGACACTAGCTCCACATTAAAGTGCCGTTTGGAGATCAACTCCACCAACTTGCCTGTATCGTTTAGTAGCTCAGGATCTAGCTTGGTAAGTATAAGCGAATTTGCTGGCTGTCTCGTAGTCATTATCTGTGAACCCTGTATTGGGAGTATTAGTTGTGGTGCAGTTTGGATGAGGGTAGTTTCCAACTTGTAGCTGCGCCTTTGCCGCAATTTGCGCGTCAGATATAGTCTGCGCACACCCGGAGAGCCATTGCAACCGATAATCCAAGACAAAAATACGTCAAGCACTTTCGGATAGTCTTCAGACACAAGGCAATTATAAATATTGGCACAAACGCACCATAAAACTTGAGAGTCCACGTGAACAGCTGAAAAAATGGAAACAAAGACGTGAAGCCTAGAGTTTCCACATTCGTCACTACGTCCTGTAAGCTTGCTACCTGAGCCTCTAGGCCTTTCAGTACCAGAATCAACGACTGTAGATTTTCATCTACAACTTCTTTCACTTCATTTTGGGCAGAAAGAGCCGCTTTTTCGATAACAATTTGAAGTTGGGAAAACTCGTCTTGGGCTTGCGAGAGGTACCCTTTGGCAACTTGACCCACATGAGACTCCATCATCTGAAATGTGCCAGCGATATCCACGTCAAGGTTATTTAAAACCAGAGCCACGTTTTGACTTTTAGTCAAAGCCGAACCAAGCGTGGATTCCATTTCCTGTTGGAATCGAGAAGAAAGCATACCCATTCGTCGCGTGTGATCGTCCAAAAGTGACGCTTGCTTTGCCGATATTGTCTCTTCCGTGTCAGCCCATAATTCAACTTGTTTCTCTGTATTTTCGGATATTTTTTGAAACAAATCCATGGCTTCAGTAGAACCAGTGTCAAAATGATCAAAGAAGGTTTCCGCACGAGCCTGAGCAGCATCCCATGATTCCCAAGAAGAATCCATCATCAGGGCCATTTTCTCCATTAAATCCTCTAAGTTCCGTTCGAAGAGATCCACCCTAGCCTGCATGTTTGAAATAACTTGCAAAGTAATATTGAGCTTAGAAGCTGCTTCGTGTGAGAATGCTTCTGAATTTTTGTAGTTTGCACTTGCTGACTCGAAGAACTGGGAAAATAACTCCGTGACATTGAAAAAGAGATCCAATATGTGAGATTTTATGAAAGGTGCTGCCTCTTCATGGCATGCACTACGCAATTTTCGCCAATTTCCGGAATACGTGGTCCAAAGCTGTGAAGTGGCCCGGAAGTCTTGCACGCACTGACTGTAGGAATTCTGAGAGTTCAAAATTTTGCAGCTTTCAGGGTACTCCACTCTGGCTGCGCGGAACTCACACACCGATAGACGTACGGCCAGCCGAAGTCTGATCAGAGGCTCCACATTATCAGGACCTTTTTTGGAGCATTCCTCTAGGTACTCAACCACAGCATCTTGTGTACAGAGAGAGTCTTCAAAATATTCTGTGTTGGGGAGATTAACTGCCCAGGCCCCACTTACATGTGAGAGGTGCGCAGCTGTAGTGAGAGAAATGAAGAGGAAACCCAAAATCATTTGGCGATTCAGTGAGGATAATGAAGCCTTTTTATACTTCTTTACGCCTCTCCTAAGGTTAGAGTGCGTATGATTTGAATTTTCTCGAAACAGTGTTTTTTTTTTTGCATATTCACTCTTCAACTGCAGATATCCTGTTTCAAGTGAGATGAGACTGTTTCAGACATGCGCACTGAGACAAGCATTTTTTGCGATCCAGCGTCTCGATATACCACACCGATGGCTGTTCAGCTTATGCATGCAACCCGGACCGTTTTGGGTAAAGTACCAGGTCGGTTTTCTAGGCACTACTCCTTGGCCTCCAATCCTTTTACAACCACCAGCGACTACTCCCAATTCCAAATAGATGAACAGGCTCTAAAAGAAGATATGGCAGCTATACCACCAGCGCCAAAGCATCGCCCAGAACTACATATCTACAGCAACATCGTCAAGCCACAGGATACTTGTGATTTGTTCTTTAAACCGGACATTAACGACATCGTCGTTACTTCATTGGCAAAATCGTGTGCCATACATGGAGATTCTCAATATGAGGTGGTATCGAAAAGTACCGTTAATGAATCCAAGTTTGTATTTGCTAATATTGCGATACAATGGATGAATGATTTCAAAGCAGGAATTTACCCGCTTACTGATGTTTCAGACAGAAAGGCTTTTTTATCCTATAGTAATGCGGCTCTCGAGAAACAGGTGTTGGACTCGTTTGATGAACATGTGACTACTTCTGCGGAATCCTTAACGTCTTTCTTTGCTCAAGTGGCAGAGAAGAAGATTCCACTTGATGTGGTCACGAAGGTTTTACTTCCTCGCCTTAAGACTGCCTTGGAATATGAATTGCTTATTGATCATCTAAATCTGCATCACCTTGAACTCAATCCACGGACACTTAAAGAGTTCTTGGCTGTGATGCTAGAGGATTTATCTTCAAACGCAACTTTGGAGCGTGTGGAAAAATTTGAAGAGTTTTTCACCGATAAGTTGATGCTGATAAACCCAAATCTTTTAAAAGAACTTGATCCGGCTACCCTAGCGCAGTTGGCATATGTGACCACTTCTTCTTCCACGCTTTCAACTTCAACTCAGGCCCTTTCTCTAATGGTGGATACATACAAAACTGCGCCTCCCAAACCAGTCTATGAGTTATTTATGTCTAGATTCCGGAAACTCGCCATGAAAGAGGATTACTCGAGGGAGAAGATTTTGAAAGACCTCTCTCCGCTTAAATCTATCATACATCACTACGGTATGTCGCTGACGTCCTTTGATTTTTTGATGAGTCACGCGATCATGAACTCACAAGATTTGTCTATTTTCGTCAAATTTGCAAAGCAAACTTCTCCCGTTGTACTTTCGCAAAGGGCACAGGATGTCTTGGCTAAGCTTACAAGTCTTCAGCTGAAAGAGAGCAAATCTTCAGCGGTGAAGGAGCTCCAAAAGAGCCAGCTTACCAGAATTCTTTCTCAAGCCGTCGGTCCCGAGAAACCTTAAACCTTGTGTGTGGTTTATTTGCTAACAACTATTTACACATCAGTTGATGTGACGTGTTTGCGAAGAGTCCCGCTCTTGATAGCTGCTGAGTGTTTCCATTTCAAGTACCATATTCTCTGAGTCGCCGTACAAGGTTGAACCAATGGATTGGTGGCCGTCGTCCGCTCGTCCGCTCAGAAAACCATTCGTGTATATATATATTCCGTCATCGGAGCCACTATCGTCCATTTCTGTTAAGTGATGGGAACGAGAACTCATATAGTTGCCGGGGAAGAGCTCCTCGTCAATATGCTTTCTTGACAGAATCGAGCGTTTGATAAAACATGTCAATGATGCAATCAATGCCATCAACAGAACGGGGAGTAGTTGGATCCAGCCCAATACACTCAATTCAGGAACGAAAAGAAGGATGTCTACCAAAAATGCCATGAGGTTCAATATAAAAGATGATACTGCAGAAAGAAGCATGACATTCAAGTAGACGGTCAAATCTCTTCGTTTGGTATGGGTCTGGCTCAATCTTTTGGGGGCTGCAGTCTGCGGAGATGAGTTGTCAGCCTTTTTGGACAAGATGGCTCTCTGTATTCGCTTTAGTAGCTTCCCATTGCATTCTGGGTCATCTAAATATTCTAGAACAAGAATAAATGCACATTCAAGCATTAAAAATCCCGTGACCACGAACGCAACAACATGCACCACCAATAGCTTAGAGATGAAATGTGCCGCTGAAGAAGGTAAACGGATCGACTCGATTGAATCTGGAGACAAACCCGTATTGTTCCAATAGTCAAAGTTCGGGATAAGAGAATACCCTATTTTGGGCGACGAGCATGTCCGCAGCACGGTATCACATATGCCAAACACACCAAAGGTAATATTCTTGTATTGGGATAAAAACAAGGAGTTGTGATCTTTTAGGCTGGTGATAGGAACGGAAATAACCGGCAAAATCTGAATGCACCAAGAGACGAGCGATAGGAGCCCTATTAGAATGATACCTGAATGCATTCTAGAGTTGATATTCTCTTACATATAGTGCCAGCAAATGATTTTTTATTTTGTGATTTCAGTACAAACTTTTATCTTGGTAAAAGCAAACCTGTGTTTTTGGTAGACAAGAACCTTTTGTTTGGATAATAAGAACTTCTGTTGGTTGTTTTGACTGATATTAATTAATAAGTATGCACACTGCGCATTGTTAATTCTGTTCGCTGCAGACGCTACTGCAGAGATCTACCCAACCGGGCCAAAATACGATTCGATCCCAAAATGAAGTTAGAAGCGGAGTGTCAAGATGACAAAAAAAACCTAATTGAATAGAATAATTGTTTTTATATAAAAATCCATTTTCCATCTTAGTCTTCAGAAGCCTCTGGTGGTTGTAAGCTACATGGCCGGCTCACGTGCTCGCACGAACTACATGTTGCATGTCAAGACATATGTCAGTATAAGCGTAGTCATTTTGCTCGCTTACATCATCCCCCGAATCAGCTCTCATTGCAAGGTTCGATTTTTGCATCATCTTGAAATGTCCCACCCATACGAAAAAGAATTGAAGGTCGCCTCATTGGCGGTCAAGAGAGCCTCTGTGTTGACTAAGAAGTTGAGTGACTCCATTGCAACTACCAAGAAATCAGGCACGGAAATCAAAGATGACAAGTCTCCTGTGACAATTGGTGATTATGCAGCCCAAGCACTCATCAACCATGCCATTCACATCAATTTCCCCGACGATAAGATCGTGGGTGAAGAGGACGCTGATACCTTGCGTAAGCCAACCGACGAGGGTAGGAACTTGAGCTCCAAGATCCTTGAGATTCTCCAAGATTGTCAAAAAGAAACTGAATCTTCTACTTCAGTGTTGGGCTCGCTCGATAGTCTTGATAAAATCTACGATAGTGTGGATTTGGGTAACTATGAAGGAGGAAATAAGGGTCGTTTCTGGGCTTTGGACCCAATTGACGGCACCAAGGGTTTCTTGAGAGGTGACCAGTTTGCTGTGTGCTTGGCTTTGATTGAGAATGGTAAAGTGGTGTTGGGTGTCATTGGATGCCCCAACTTGGCTGAGAATATCGTCTCGAATGAGGAACAAACTGGCACCAAGGGTGGCTTGTACTCTGCTGTTAAAGGCCTCGGTTCCTTTTACACTCCACTTTTTGACACTTCAGACTTTAAGCCTTTATCTCAGCAACAAAAAATCCAGATGAATCAGGAATCTTCGCCTGCTAAGTTGAAGGTGGTTGAAGGTGTTGAAAAGGGCCACTCGTCACACTCAACGCAGAGCCAGATCAAGACATCTTTGGGTTTCGATGAGTCGACGGTGGCTCAACAAACGGTCAATTTGGATTCTCAGGTTAAATACTGTGTTCTTGCAAAGGGCCAGGCTGATATTTACTTGCGTTTGCCAATCAGTGACACCTATCGGGAGAAGATCTGGGACCATGCTGCAGGAAACATTTTGATTTATGAGAGTGGAGGCCAAGTTGGTGACATCACGGGTACAGAGTTGGACTTTGGAAAGGGAAGATACTTGCAATCTAAGGGTGTCATTGCTGCCAACAAGAAGGTATTTTCGAAGGTGATTGACTCGGTGAAAGAGGTTCTCTCAAAGTAGTTAAGAAGTAGATACAAGTTCATTTCTATATACAGATTATATAACAGCTGAATTATTCAGTGACCTCCACAACATGGTAATTTTGCTTCCCGGCTCTTACTAGGAGCAACTTGTTCTCGAATAGATGATAATCTTTGTCAAACAACACCACATCCTCGGGGTCTATGAACTGATCTCTATCGATGCCCAAATATACTCCACCGGCTTTAATGAGGTTTTTTGTTTCGCTCTTTGATTTTTTCATTACTTTGGCCAAAAGAGAGCTCATTCTGATTTCCTCAGGGTTTGAGAATTCAGAAAGACTGATGCGTGACAAAATGCCTGACTTTTGGAACTTCTGAAGCAATTTGTCTGCAGTTACATCATCGTCAAACGGTTGATCAGGTGTTGGGAATAAGAAACCAGTGATGTAGGCCATCTCGTCACCTATTCCAGGTCCATGTACTAGATCCACCACTTCACGTGCAAGCACTCTCTGAGCAATTCTCAAGCCTGGATCCTTTTCGTGACGAACTAAAACGAGCTCGTCAATTGATGCGAGAGGAAGCAAGGTGAATGTTTTCAACAACTTAGACACCATATCATCTTGAGTATTGATGAAATATTGGTATAATTGGAAAGGAGATGTAAGCTCACTGTCGACGAAAACAGCGTTTCCTGCAGATTTTCCAAACTTCTGTCCGCTTGGAGTCATCAATAATGGCACAGTCATACCATACGCAGCTTGGGTTTCCTTTTTGGATCCTTTCAGCAAACGTGATATCAAATCCGTACCTGCTGTTATATTTCCCCATTGGTCGTTACCACCAACCTGGATTCTCACGTTGTGGTTATTAAAAAGGTGCCAGAAGTCATAGGCTTGTAGCACTTGGTAAGTAAACTCATTGAAGCCAAGTCCCCCCTGAGCCAGAAGACGGGACAGAATTGAATCCCGAGCAAGCATCTGGGACACACGAATATGCTTGCCAAAAGTGGCCAAAAAATCAAGTAACTTGACCGATTTCCACCATTCCGCATTGTTCACCGACTCGATCTCTCCAAATGTAGGCTTCTCGGCATCAGCCACGTAAGCTCTTGACTTGGCATACTCTAGACCGTTTTTCAAGAAGTTATGGATTTGATTCTGTATCTTTTCGACGTTTTGTTCCCTCTCTTTATTCTCCAAGAGAGTCCTTTCCGTTGTGCGTCCACTTGGATCACCAACAGCACCAGTTGCACCCCCAACAAGACCAACCACATCATGGCCTCGCAAGGCAAAGTGCAACAAAACGATCAATGGCAACAAATTACCTAAATGAAGCGATTTGGCTGAGGGGTCAGCGCCACAGTATAATTTGAGCTTAGCAGCTCCAGGCTTGGTGAGTTCATATAAGTCCTCGCTTGTAAGAGCCTCCACAAGATGTCTATTTTGAAGGTGACTAGCTAGAGAGCTTCCAAAATCGCTCTTTGTATGATCGGAAGCGGTCAACTCATGCACGGAAGGCACAATGGAGATAGTTTCTGGAGGACCCTCGACGGTAGGAACCGCAGTTGAGGATTGAAGACGTACAAACGTTGAAACTCTAACGCCTCTGGAAATACCCCATACACGCGAGACAGTAAATATCTTGCCCAGGTTGCGGATCATTGGAAGTGTAGATGTTCGAGTGGGATGTAGTGAATGATGTTAAGTCGAGCGAATGCGAGTATATAGACAGGAAATGGGTGCAAGCTCCACTCCACTCCACTCTACTATTCATCAAAGATAGTTGAAACAGGCCACTTAGAAAGATCAAAAAGAAAAAAAAAGGGATGATGTCAATAGGTGTCTGTTTCCTATTCAACTTTATAATATTATTATTTTTTTTTTTTTTAATAAAAAGCAAAGGGGTTATTTGTTTGGAGTACACTACTCTAGGTACTATGTGAGTGTACGATTTCGCTGCTATGCGGCTAGTGACTAGCTTCTCATCGCGAACATCAGACCTTTCCACTCACATCCATCTCAGGTCCAGATATGTCCAGCAACCAACCTGTGGTGACAGACCAACGTTCCGGGGCCAAAAAGAGAAAGAGAAAGAGATCCAAGAATGTCGTGGGTCAAGGACCTGCACAGCTCCAGGAACCTGTGCCAGCTGATAACGATGTGCATATTACCAGAACAAACAAGAAGACAAAGTTCGACACCGAAAAGCAAGACGATAGCCCTGTGTTGCCTGTTTCCAGTAATGAAGATGTTCCTAAGAGTCTGAAAGTGAAGGATTTGGAGGTTCCAGAGGATGTTGCCACTGATAAGATTCCTACAGTCGAGCTGAAAGCAGAAGTCCCAAAATCAAAAGCACCCAAAGAACAGAGAAAGAAAAAGAAAAAGAGAACTATTTATTTCGAGGATAAGGAAGATGCAGAGGATGAAGACAATGGATTTGATCTCGGAAAGCATGTTTCCAAATCAGAACTCAGGCAAAAGGCCCAGGAGCTTCAAGCTGTTAGAGAAACTTTACCCATCTATGCTCATCGGGAGAGAATCATGGAGTATGTCCAGAATAACCAGGTCACCGTGATTATCGGAGAAACCGGATCAGGTAAATCCACCCAAATCCCCCAGTTCCTCATGGAAACTAATAAAAAGCGTGTGGCAGTCACCCAACCTCGTCGAGTTGCTGCTGCATCTTTGGCCGCGAGAGTCAGCGAGGAACATGGATGTATCATAGGCCAAGAGGTGGGTTACCAGGTGAGATTCTCCAACGTCACTTCTTCAAGAACAAAGCTCAATTACTTGACTGATGGTATGTTGATTCGAGAGTTCATGCTCGACCCCATATTGTCCAAGTACTCTACTATTGTCATCGATGAGGCCCACGAAAGAACAGTGTTGACAGATTTGATCTTGGGTTTCTTGAAGCAGTTGGTTGTTCAAAAGAAGAGAACTGACATGAAAATCATTGTCATGTCGGCCACATTGAACGCTGAACTCTTCTCTAAATTCTTTGATCATGCTCCTATTTTATACGTGGAAGGAAAAATGTACCCTGTGACCAAGCAATACCTTAGCGGATCTTCTGAAGATATTGTTGACGTGATGATCAAAACGATCGTACAGGTGAATCAGGCCGAGGAGGAAGGAGATATCTTATGTTTTTTGTCTGGTCAAGAAGAAATTGATAACTGCGTGACCATCCTCAACACCTTGGCTCCTGAACTCCCCAAAGAAGCACCGCTTATTGTTCCACTCCCGCTTTATGCTGCTCTTTCACCTTCACAACAACTGCAAATTTTTAAAAACTTTGGAAAGCGCAAGAGAAAGGTCATCTTGGCTACGAACATTGCTGAAACGTCTATCACAGTGAGTGGAGTCAAGTATGTTATAGACTCTGGGTTAAGAAAGGTCAAAGTTTGGAAACATCAATTGGGGCTCTCCACTTTGCTAACCACTCCAATTTCCCAGGCCTCTGCAAAGCAAAGAGCTGGTAGAGCTGGTAGAGAAAGCCCGGGAAAAGTATTTCGCCTCTATTCAGAAAAGCTTTTTTTGAACAAGTTGCCTAAACAACAAGAGTCCGAGATCATGAGAAATGACATCACGCTTCCTGTTTTGACGCTAAAGAAAATGGGGGTTGACGACTTGCTCAACTGGACCTGGCTCGAGCATCCCGGACAAGAGAGCATTTTGAGTGCCCTCAACTCCTTGTATAATTTAGGAGCTTTAGACAACGCAGGCAAGGTGACCCCTCTTGGTTCAAAGATGGCAGTATTGCCATTGACCCCAACACTTTCTGCCGTGTTGATCAGTGCTTCGGATTATGGAGTGCTTCAAGAAGTTATAGACATTGTTTCGTGTCTTTCTGTGGATAATCTCATCCTTAATATTGGAGGAAACGGTGAATTGAGAGATGAAATCAACCACAAGAGACGGCAGTATTGCCCCATCGGAGTAAAGATGGGTGACTTAATTTCGCTTATGGAGTACTTTAACTACTTCCAAGAACTTCTTGCCACCGGCAGCACTGCAGAGTTGAAACTGTGGTGTAAAGAGTTGTTCTTCAGCTACAAAGGATTCCAGAACGTGTTGAAAGTCCGGAAACAGCTCACAGAATACATGATCAGCACGATCAAACAAGACACAAGTCTAACCCAACATGCAAGAGAAGTGCAATTGAAAACTGTGAAGATGCAATTGGATGAATCTGATTTTTCTGATGATGAAGAAAATGTTCCATCATCTAGAGGACTGACAAAGGTGGAGTACATCCTCAAATCCTTCCTCAAAGGGTATGCGCTAAATACAGCCATCGGTATGCCAGACCGCTCCTTCAGAACATGTTCCACGGGCCAACTCATCAGCATCCACCCTTCATCCAATCTCTTTGGCAAACCTGGCCTCGATGCCATCATGTATATTGAGTACGTCTACACTGCCAAAGCATATGGACGTACCTGCTCACAAATAGAGTTAAGCTGGCTACAAGATGTGGCACCCCATCTTCTAGGGGGTGCAAGAGTTAGCATCAACAATCTGTGATTCACACCAATAATGTGTGACTAGAATTTCAACGCTCTTCTGCAAGGTGCATGAGTGTTGCACCAGAATGTGCACTCCAGTCATCAACAAAAGCCTACCTTAATACATCCATCAAAACAAAACTCAAATGTATCAACTCATAGTAAAACAATTCACTTTTGATTAACCTAGAGCAAATCAATACAAACTTCAATAATCCATAGGTATATCCCAATCGGGCACTTTTAGCCTGACGTCAGTCTAAGCCTTCACCATAACTTTGTCCTCTAACAGGAATGGTGTACAAGACTCACAGTATCTTTTTTGGCCAGCTGGGTAAATTAATTCAGTTACAGATAATTTAAGAAACAATTTAAGAAAAAAATACAGTCAGAAGATATAAAATTATGGAATTTGTTCATACCTTTTGGTCCCATGGAATGGTGCACTTGGACTCTACGAAAATGGTGGAGCCACCACACACACACATTTACACCGCGCACATTCACTGATGTCCCTCACTAAGACCCTATCATCTAAATGCACCTTCAGGAACCACTACCTCTCATAGAGCCTTCGGATAGTTTCCTGGATACTCAGTTCACGGATCCTCATACGCTGGCTTATTACGGATACTGGCTTATATTCCTCTCGTGGGCATTATTCGTGGTAACCATTAATTCCGTATTCAAATGCTGGCATTGGATACTACAGCCTCTACTCTCCAACCCATCCACGGTTGATCTATACCATCAGATATACAAGTGCTGTGAATACTGGGACTATATTTGTATCAGTTTGTGGTGTATATACGTTGTGTCCTGGTGGTGGGCCCTATGGTCTTGGGTGGGTATCAAGCTCTTCCGCCAATCCAAAGGTATCCACAAATAAGGTCACGTTTTTCCATCTTCACCTCTGGAAGCAGTCCACAGAGCACTTCCAGTCTGGCGTCCAAGCGGCAAGGATGTCTTTGTCCCTTCGGATCTGCCTGCAGTTCTCTTGTGCTCCTGTTCCTTGATCAAGAGCACTTCATTATACAATAAATGGCATTTTTCCGTCTCGTCTTTGCCTAGCGAATCGAAGTTCCTCCAAGTTGTAAGTAAGAGCGAAGCATTAAGCAAGTCAATATATTTCTTCACTGTTGTTTCGTTGGCCTCATTTGACTTGGGGAGTCTTTCCGTGTCAGTAGTGACATACTTGGAACTCAAGTCACATATATAGTTCTCGCCTATTCCAATCACCCAGCTCATCTTCTTTCTCCAGTTCTCGCAATACAACGACGGCTCGTCAAATACATTCTCGCATGGGTCTAGGTGCACCCACCGTTTGAGGTTCTTACTGTAGTACTCACACCACACATGATCTTCGGCATTCCAGACGTATCTCACTTGACAGCTCAGTAATGTTTTGAGTATCAACATGAAACAATTCACCCACTCACCACATCTACCTTTTCTGGTCTCCAAAAGCTTGGCTGGATTATTTATGCGGGGGAATTCCACTTGCAGTTTGCATTTCCCACATTGATGAACCTCAATCACCGAAATTTCATCCGGATTAACCGCCGGTGGTGGCTTTGAACCAATAGGCCTGACCTCAGCATCTGTATCGCACACGGGACACGATGGCTGGTTGACCCACTTGAAGAAATCGTCTTTGAAGTACTTTAACGTGGCCTTGACTATACAATCCTCGTACCCCAATATTTCGGTTCCAGCAGCCTTTTGCTTCTCTGCAGCCTCAAGCTTATCTGTTTCCTCATATATTTTTCCAAGGTCAATGGACTCGAGTGCTTTTTCAATGTTACTGGGGATTGAGAGTTTCTCCAAGCCTGTTAGGTTACTGCGGATGGAATTGATAAGCCTTGCATCCTTAGCATCAGTCAACTTAAGTTTGGAAGCTTGATGTTTTTGTGCTTGAGCCACACAACCTTTGACATAGCTTGTGATTAAGCTTTCTGTTAATTGTTTGAAATCAATTTCCCCGCTGGTTTTTGCATGCTGACTCATTGGGTATATGGTCGAGATGCGAGCAGATGTGTCTGGGGTAACGTGAGGTCCGAGGGTCAGAAGGGTCGCACACTTAAGGTGCGCGAAAGAGCTGACCTGGCCGCGACGCAGTAGAAATGCGCGACCGCACTACGTGAAAATTTCAAGATTTTAAATGAGCACCGCAGCACCAAAAACTATAGACGATAAGCACTTGAAAATTCAATGAACACATAGTGAGCAAAAAAGAAAAAGTATCGACAACTGCAGGACTCGAACCTGCGCGGGCAAAGCCCAAAAGATTTCTAATCTTTCTCCTTAACCGCTCGGACAAGTTGCCTTTCCATGTTAAAGAATTTTTTGCGGTTTAACTAGTGTTAAGCGTGATTTTAAAGATGCCAACTCCTTCGAAAGTGCATGTTTTCACTCAGTTTTGACTTCATACTATTATATGCCAGACAATTTCAGATAATCAGTACATTATCCCCCAATTTTGAGGATTTTAAAAGAAGTGGGGAAAGAATTTGAGCCCAATATTTTTCAAGTGTACCTAAATGCCGGGTTGTATGGAAAAGCCAAGAAAAAAAAGAATAGCGACATGAAAGTAAAGCAGAAATAAAACAATAATAAAAGAAAATAATTGCATTGGATGCGTTTTTGGGTGCCAGTTGCCTCGAGTATATGTAGATCAGTCTAGCGTGTTAATGGTCTTATACGAACCCTCTTGAGGCTACTAGAGAGCGAGAAGTCGCGTTGACAGAACTAAACTTCCGAGGCCTGTCAACACCACCATAGGAGACAAGATGGCCAAGCCAAGCCATAAAAAAAAGAAAAGCTCCAAGGAGATCAATGGTAACTCGCCGGTTTCTCGCCATCAGAAAACAAGCTCTCCTCCGGGCAAAAAAAATCCCTTTTTGTTCTCTCCCATTTATGACCTCTTGCATGTGTTCAGTAGAGCGCAGGATCAATGGGCAGCACGGTATATTATTATTCTCGGCGTGCTACTCTTTAAGGCAGCAGTCGGACTTGGTCCATTTTCCGGAAAGGGCGAAAAACCCATCAATGGTGATTTTGAAGCCCAGAGGCACTGGATGGAGATCACCACCCATCTTCCAATCCGGGAATGGTACTACTTTGATTTGCAATACTGGGGTCTCGACTACCCTCCCTTGACCGCATACCACCTGTGGCTTTTTGGAAAGTTGGGCAATTTTATCAACTCCAGTTGGTTTGAGCTTGCCAAGTCTCGTGGCTTGGAAACTCCACAGCTCAAGACGTTTATGCGCTTCTCCTCGCTCATAAGCGAGCTTGTTATCTACATCCCTGCCGTCATGCAGCTCACGTCCCTTTTAGGTGGACGAAAAGAGAATTTGGGTAGAATTCACCAACTCATAGTGATCACCTTGATCTTGTGCCAACCTGCCTTAGTTCTTATAGACAATGGGCACTTCCAGTATAATTCTGTTATGCTTGGCTTGTTCCTTTATTCTGTGATTGAATTGGTTAAGGGAAACCTTGTTTTGGCATCGATCTGGTTCATGAGCTCCATTCTTTTCAAGCAAATGGCCTTGTACTATAGTCCATTTATCTTTTTCTACATCTTGTCTAAACTTTTCACTCCAAAGAAGACTCTTTTCGAAACGGCATTGACTTTGAAGCTTACGAAGCTTATCTTGGTCGGTATTACTGTGACATTGACAACTGCGGTTATCTTTTCTCCGTTTATCATTGCCTCTGCAAATTCCAAAGATGCCTACAATTTAATTTCCCAGGTTGTTATACGTATGTTTCCTTTTGGAAGAGGCTTATTTGAAGATAAGGTGGCAAACTTCTGGTGCACCACAAATGTGTTGGTCAAATATGCATCTCGCTTTTCGACTGAGCAGCTCAAACTTCTCTCTCTTGCTTTCACCTTGCTTTCTATCTTACCTCCATGTCTTATGTGTTTCTGGAAAAGCGTGAGAAGAAGTGTTACCCCACCGGAGCTTATCATCTACGGTTTCAGTGCCACCGCATGGGGTTTCTTCTTGTTCCTGTTCCAAGTTCACGAAAAAACAGTTTTGGTTCCCTTGATACCGTCAACTTTTCTACTCCTAACCTCAAACCCTGACATCATTTCCGTCATTCAGTGGATAGGTAATGTGAGCACGTTCAGCTTATATCCTCTCCTAAAAAGGGATGGGTTGCACTTGCAGTACGTTGTCACCTTCCTTTTTATCAATTGGCTCATCAGTGGTCTCGAATTCAAGCTCACAAATAATCTCCTTTGGCCCAGCTCGCAAACGTGGGTCTTCAAAGGAGTCGTCGTCTTGTCATATGTTGCTATCACCGTGGTTCATGGCTTGGATTTCTTTGTCAAACCCCCACACAATCTCCCGGATATTTGGGTTCTTGCAAATGCCACTGTATCTTTTGGCTGTTTTGCTTGGTTTTATATGTGGCTCTTGTACAGAATGTACCAATTATGATCCACGCTTTTTTATACTAGTCGCAACTGGGAAGCGTCAAGTTAGACTTGTCATGTCGTTGAAAAGAGAAGATACCCCACTCCGACTCCCAATAATTACCTTCAGTATTGAATATTTTTTTCCAGGGCTCATCAAATGCCTCAAAGTAGTAGTAGTCCTCTTTGGCTTCCTTGCATACCCACGAGTCAAGGAATATTTGCGCATCTTTTGGGCTTGCCGTGGCTTCCTTGAAACTTCCTCCTTGATAGGGCCAACCAATTTCCGAGATTAAGAAATTTGTATATCCATTGTCAAATACCCTCTTTGTCTCCTCGAGGCTTTTGCTTGCCCAAGCAGTGGCTTCACTAGATGATATCCCCGATAAGAACGGCTGCAACTTAAGGCCAATAACGTCACATGAATCCACCAAAGAAGCAGTGAGGTACTCTGGGCTTTCTGTTGTACCCACAGGAATACCCAATCGATTTGAATGTACATATGATTTGATGTCAGTGATATATTGCACCAAAGACATTTCGTCTAGTGCCTCGTTATAGAGGGTCCCACTTCCCACAAAAACAGAGTCGATCATTACCGGGTCATAGGTTTTCAAGATTGACTTTGCAAATAAAATCTGATCATTATTTGAGACCAAGTCAGCATTTAACCAGATTCCTAAAGAGAGGGTTAAATTAAGATTGTATTCCAGAATTGCATCGAGAATATACGCCGCCTGATTGCATTGCGTTCCATGAGTCTTTAGTCTTGTTGTGACGGTTGATAGCTTCTTAAGGTCATGAACAACGGCTGATCTTAGTAAACCGCAATCTGGAAGGTTTGTGTAGGGTGGATTGTAGACGACCCCCTTGAATATTGGTGTCGGTCTGTCCTCCGGGTAACTATGTGTAAGGTCGGTATCACCAAGAGAGGAAACATATCGGAGGCTCAACTCCTCTATAAGCTCCTTTTTCTTTGAATCCGGTAATGACTTGATGTAATTGTTGAAGGACCAGGTTGTTCCGTATACTATAAAATAGACTGAACATATGGCCCATAATACCAACAATCCAAGAAGGATGTTGGAAGAAGTAAAAAATCTTTTCTTTAATGTTCTGCTCTCAGTATGTGACAATTCTGATATCATAGGGCTCTGTTCGGAACTTTCTGGAGACGTATCAAATTCAAGAAGATCTCTTTGTATAAATGGTTGGTTGTTGGGGGCCACAATCTCCTTGAAACAGTAACTCAGTGGCTTATGTCGATGAAGTTTGCTCATTTTCGATATGCATGCGTTTTTGGCCAGAGTATCGCTATCCGAATCAAAATAACGCAGAGGTATATTGTGAGAGTGGTCTGAGTCCTCCAAATTGAGAATTATTGGCGGCAAAAGTGACTTTTGGCTTGACACTGGACTTAATTTAGGTTTCGTGTCCTTATCTATTTCATTTCTAGGTGGGGGTGTTTGAAAGATTCCACTGGTCAAACTCTTGCTAGATCCTTCAGGTCCAGGAGAAGGCAAGTTTATGCTTTGCTGCCTGGAACCATTTGTGTTGAGAGCCATGTTAAAATCAATGCGACTAGAATATCTCACATTCACATCATCTAAGCTATCAAATCTCCCACGGGTATCATTTTTGCTCCATTCTTTGTTGGCTGGATGGTTAATGGAAAAGCTGGATGCTTTTGCCCGATTTGCCAGTTCTTGGTTTTGGTTAGATACTGCATTGGTATTTAATGGCGAAGCTTGAGGGGACCGAATTGAAGAGTAGTTTGAAGAGTTATGATCTGAGCTGAATTTTTGGAGCTCAATATCATTCGATGTATCACCGGATATCATATCCATGAGTTTGTGGTATATGGACGAAGGATTTTGTCTCGCATTTTGGTTGCAAATCACCACATTAATGGAGTGCAGGAGTTGCGCACTGGCAAAACTACAAACACGAAGTGTACCACACACAACAGTTGTCTTGAACTTAAAAATCCAAGATACGGCCTAATTCCCTAGCCATATCATAAATAAAATGCCAACAAAAAAGTATTCATGATATATTGAAAACAAAATAAAATCTAATAAATACAGATCTAAAAATTGGTCAAAGTAGATCTATCTACCTAGCTCATTTTCGAGATTTCGCTACATCCATCGTGTTACACCTTAATTATGCTAATGAATAGAATTAAAGTCACATAATTTCATGCCAGAAGTCATTGATTTGATCTACCACCTCTAACCGAGATTTAGTATTAGCTCTTTACAGTTGCTTAAATAGCATTAACACCATCATCTTGAAGGGCTTGAGCCGAATATACCCAAATGTTCAATTCAAAGTTCCAATCCTTTGAAAGAAGTAAATGTAGAGGACAATTTTTGTGATTCAGAGTGCAACGCAAGTGCCTATCAACTTAGGGTGGTAGACTCTTTAGTCGGGGTACTTATATGAGGGGGTTCATTCGTTGATGCCTACCCAGAAAGGGAAATCTGGTACTACACAAAATAACTGAGCCAGTTAAACTGAAACTCGGCGGGCACTTAGACGAGGATTTACCGTGTAGCGTAGATTTTCATTCATCCGTATATGCATGACTTGCATATGGCGGATCTGGATGTAAGACATCCTATCTGAAATTCGAGCACCTACAATTTAATTGAATTACTAAGAATGATATAGGACATCTGAAGCTTTTATTTAGCTTGACGAAAAAGTTTTCGCCAAGATTTGTAGAAAAGAAAAATGTATTTGTATAGCATTAAAGTTTGTTTACCGCGTGACAATGGCTCCTTCTATGCAATACAGTATGGACTCAATAGCAGGACAGAAACAAAAGAGAAAGTGGTAGTAACAACCCTAAAAGAAAGCCTGACCATATTTTAAGTTATGATGTGACTTTGCGACGGAGACGCCGCATGACTTAACGGCCCTGTAGTAAGGAACGTTGAAAAAACGTTTAGAAACGCTGCGCGAAGACGCCAAAAAAACATTCAGTGCGTTGAAAGAAGCTTCTGCACATTGGCTAAAGAAGCCGCGCAGGCCTGGAACCTGTGGATCTCCTTAGTGGCTTTCGGCCACACCGGTTGGCAGCAAGCAGAGAAAAACCACGATTCAAGCCCAAACCAATAAGCTCACTTAATAGCATTTTTTTTTACTATTTCGTTTTATTTTGCATTACGTGACATCAGAGATGTCTCTACAATGAATATTCATGAATCTCTAATACATTGTGTATGTTCTAATTAATCCTTGTTTCAGACTTCCATCGGTCCGACGATCAACTGTTCCCGGGTGTTTCGAGGAGGCTCATATATGAGCTAACCGAATCTTTCTAACATTTGCAGAATGTCATGCAAATACCACCGAAGAAAGCAGCAGTGCTACTCAAGCATCCTTCACCAGTGGAGGGGCAGCATGCCTCACAAGCACCGAAGCACAGGAATAAGTCCAAGCAGAACTCCGTACATTCATTGGATTCTCTGTGGTATCCACTCTCGTTATCGGAGTATGTGGCCATGGTGTCTCTGTCAGTGGAGTTTCTGTCCGAAGAGTTTCTGTTGGTGCTCATAGAAGGAGCCTTTGGCTCGGAGGTAATGGGCTCAGAGTCATCTGCGTTGGTGGCCACGATCTGCTTGGGCGATAAGGCTTTTTCGGAAGAAGACATCGACACGTTATAAGGAGTTAGGGTGGGCAAAGAAGGCCTGTTGTGTAAATGGGATAGTGCGGCCAAGTCAAAAAATTGGATAATAGCTTTTGTTCTATGTGCAAGCCGCATCGAACGGCGCGCATACCCTTCTCTTGCGCATGTGCTCTCTAGATCTATGGACGAGCTCTTACAAGACAAGCTAGATCTCCTACAACTTTATTACCCCAAGTACGAGCCATCCAGCCTTAAGGATTTACTTTTAAGCTGCTCAAATGATATAGATACGACGCGTTCCTTAATCGATGGCAATACTGCCCCTTCCAAGAAACGCGTGGCTTTGGCCCAGCACCACTTAGAGGGTATACCGGCTAAACGGAAACAGCCTTCAAGTGTAAACCCTAAGGTTGTGAAGATAGAGGGCTCTAAAAGAGTGGCCTCGGAGGTTATTACTTTGCACACCGCTGGTGACGTGGAAGAGCACTTGGCCCCATATGCCTCACTCCAGCAGAACTTTTTGCCATCTGATCTATCGACTCAGCTCCTTGAAGATATGGTGGCTCATAAGCACACTTTCAAAAACCTCCAATTTTACTTGTTTGGGAATCAGTGTGAGCTGAATCATCTCAATGGTACATTCGCAAGACCTGAAAGCGACCTACCGCCTGTGGTGTATAACGGACTACTGCGCCGCAAGCATACCCCATACACCAAGACCATGGAGAAAGTGACCACGTACATTGAAAAGCACATGAACGACCACGTGATCAAAGAAAGAGCACCTCTTTCGTATCAGCGGAAAGAGAAGTGGACCAATGACTTCACTGTGGTGAATTACTACGAAGGGCTCCGCAATAACTTGGAGTGGCATTCTGACCGTCTCTCCCACATTGGCCCGCACAATTTTGTGGTGTCCATATCCCTAGGGTGTACGCGTATGTTCCGGCTCCGAAGCACCCATAAAGAAAATGCGCCCATCTACCAAATCCCGTTACATCACAATAGCATCTTCATCATGCGGCCAGGGTGCCAGGAGGAATTCAAGCACACCATTAATCCCATGAGGAAGGCCATTGATGTGCACCCCAAGTACGGCACATTGCGCGTGGGCCTTACGGCGAGGTATTACCCTGTGTCGTTCATCTTGAATCTGCCGCAATGCAAGTGTGGCATAAGAATGACTCTTAGAAGAGCATACAAGAGCGTTGCAACACGGGGGCGTTATTTTTGGCTGTGCGAGAACAAGTACCAGAACAAAGATTGTGGAACGTTTCATTGGGCTGATTTCAAGAATGAAAAAGGTCATTATATTGCAGACTCAGTGGACGACGTTTCCATATGGGTAGCACCCGAAGACGAGGAGAAGCATATCTTTGATAAAGAGAATCCAGTTGATTAATTGAAACATTGTGTTTTAGTAAAAGTGCAAGTGAAGCCATGATACAGTTTATTGACTGGGGTGCAATTAGTGCTTGACTCACGTGTTTCATAGGAGAATGAACTTCTTCTGTTCAAGAAACAATTATTTAAAAACGCATGAAATAATCTCGTATTATCTAGAAAAAATACATCATTATCACCTTACCTTTGTTTCTTTAACTACCCACCAGTTTAGATTGATCAATGTAAATCATTGGGTTTATACAGGTCCCTGTTGAACTTGTGAGCCGTGGCAATCATTGTGTGCAGGATACTATGATTAGTACTATCTGCAGTATAAAGTGACAACACTGAGCTG